>JACEIK010012430.1:0-29076 GCA_018107945.1 Datura stramonium | reverse complement strand
ATACATTTAAAACCATGAATTTTAAACAATTTTAGTATATCTCGAAAATTTTATTTATTTTTTAAATTTTATATTGAATCCGCCACAAAATAAAATCAAATAGAACTATAACAAGAGGAAATAAATAAATTAGAAAATAGGACGAAATTGAGAAGCTCTTTCTTCGAAGTCCGAAAGGAAATCAGCCGATTGAAAAGCAAAACCGGGTGCGGTTCGATCATGAAAAGCATAGCTCTCTTCGTACGTCTCATACGCCATTAGCTTCATTTTCTTCCACCGCTCATCTTATGTTCAAATTCTGGTAATTTTTCTTTCAGGTTTACGGATTCTGTTAATTTTTCTTTCAGATTGACGGATTTTTCATTTCCTTGTTCAATTATGAATCGAATGATCGCGTTCCGTTGTTGAAATTTTTCATTTTATTTTGAATTTTAGATGTTATATAAGCTATGTCCTCTTTTAATTTTTCGGTATAGATATCTGCAGTTTTTCGTTTTTCTTATTATTGTTATTTGTGCTAATTTTTGGTTAATTGAGTAGAATCTGCGCTAAATTCACACCTAACACGGATATGTTTAAGCAAAAGAGTGATACTGGAATCATAAATTTAGGATCTTTTCTCATGTTTTGAATTCTCTGTTCCTGTTCCATCTTGTGTTATTCAAGCCTAAAAGTAGTTGAAACCTATATCCACTGTCCCGTATCCACCGGAGGCAGAGAGGATCCAGGAATTGAAGCTTATGTGTTCGGGACTTTAGCCCTTTCTAGTTACTGGGTTCTAAATTGGGGTTTTTGAACCAAAACTACTTGATTTTGCCTGCTTCCACACTCTAGCTCCGCCCTACGTGGATCCAGGATTTGGACGCGGTGGCTTGAGTAGAGTGAGTTGGTTTTGAAATGTATATCTAACTCTATCATTACTTGTTCTTCACACACATATGTAGTTGGACCCCGGAGTACTGGGTTCTACCTAACCCTTTGTTAGATTCATCACTGCAATCCATGTAATTTCATTTGGCAGTGTGATTATAGCATAGCTTGTTTATATGTATGCTATCGTGGCATGATGTACTGTAAGCAGCATATACGAAATTAACTTCTAACCTGACTTATCTTTAAGACTTTGGCACACATCTCCCAATCAATCAATTATGCCAATCAATCCCAAATTAGTTGGTGTCAGCTATATGAGTCGCATACCTATTCCGTTTTATGCTTTGACATACATATTTCCTTGACATTTTCTTTCCTACAGGGGTGCCGAAGAGCAACAGGCTCAGCCAAGTCCTCAAGAAGCTAGTAATGCTTCATGGTATTCACCTTCTGTAGTCAGCTCACCAAGCTCTTCCCGCCCTGCAACCCCTTGTTCAAGCTCTTCCGGAAGCCTTAATGGGCAGAGTCCAACAAACAGGCCAAGCTCTATGTCCCACGTTTCCCCTGCAGAGGCGGCTGACATCATTGCTGCTTTAAAAAACAAGAGGTAAATTTTAGTTGATATGTGCCAGCAATTACACCTCTAAAGAAAGGATCATTAGTTACATTGCAGTTATTATAGTCTTCGTTTCTAACAGAATTAGATTCTGAACTTTCTGGGATTTTAACAGAGATTCCCTCTTCATTTTCCTAGCTAGCTATCAAGAGTGGTTTCATGTCACCATCACGAGATTCAACATAGATTTATGATTTTGATACTTCTATGTACATAAAACTCCTGAGAAGTCTATAATCTATTACGTGATAGGAATCAATCTTTTTGAATGTTGATTAATTCTGCTTTCTTATCTTACGGAACATTATGAAACTCTAAATTGTGTAATGAACTAAGGTGCATACAGTAAAAAATCTGCTGGATAGTACAGCTTTTATCGTTTGAAAGCAGAATCCTTGCAATAAATGCAGAGAGGATGGCTCTTAGGAAACTGCCAATGAATTATAATCAAGATATAAGTTTTATATCTGAAATAGATCCTCGTGGTTCGGTTCATAATCGGAGGTATCTTTCTGGTACATGAAAGCGCATGTATATTTTCTTTTTGATCAGTAGTTATCCAAGGAAGCATTTAACGGCACTCTTTAAGGTACCATTCGTGCATGTTTTGAAAAAATAAGTTTTATCTTAAAATATGATTTCGACTCTATGAAGTATCTTCTGCCAGCAAATGCTTCATGACTTGATCATCTTGTTTTTTGTGCTTGGATTGGAAAAAAGAAATAAAAAGAGGCACTTTTTCTGGTGATCAAACAATCAAATTAGCCTTTTTTGTCATTCTTCTTTTTGCAATTTTATGTTTCTGAATATCAATATGCTTTCTTGTTAATTTGTTCAGTGTTAATGAGCTAAAGAAGCTTCATTCTGACAAGGATGCTTATAGAAACTTCTTACATTCACTTGAGGCTGTCAAGACTCAGAATAATGTAAGTAATGAAATTACTTGTTTTGTTCTGCTCGGTCGGTCTTTTTATACCTTGTTTCCTTTTATAGTCAAGCATACACTATGGATCTAATTTATCCTCATTTTGTTCAAATATGATATTATGCTCCAGCAAATTATACATGTCACAAATTGAATGGACTACCGAGTGAGATTTTGTTTCTGGTAGTAAGGAATCAAATTTTACATGGGGGATGACTAGATTTGTGTTCTGTCTGTGTGAGGTTCTGCATTCATGATGGCATAATGTATTGAATCCATTCAAGTGGCTTACAATCTCATGAGACTTATGCATAACAATGCGCGTCATTGCTTTTTGGTGATCTCGCCTCATACAATTCAAAGTTAATAATCCTTGCCAAAATGAACTTGAATAATCTTTGCACCTCCTGTATGCTCTGCTCTTCTTCTTACTCAATGTATGTGACAAATTGTGTATCCTCATGTCTTACACATGTTAGCAAGGTAATTTCAACATGAGAACACAACTTTGATCAGTTATAGTCACCTTGATGTAATGTTTTGATGTAACAGGTTCACTGTTCTATGTTAATTTCTATGGTAGCATCTTACTCTTGCTGTTTTCCCCATATCTGATCAGGTCAGGGATGAGCTTCTGAATGAAACTCTGCAGCTTGCTAGTAAGTTTTAGGTTGCTTATTGCCTTATTATGGGTAATGATACATCAACGAGTATCTGCAGATAGAGTTTGAACAAAATCCTTATGCAGGGGAGAATTTAGAAAAAGAACCCTGGATAATGGAGCTTAGGAATCAGGTCAGATACTTCACATTACTTCTAGGGTATTTACTGATATTTAAAAGCATTTGTAACATTTTAGCATCAAAGCACTGACTTTGGAAAAAATTTCTGTGCACCCTCCTTTATTGTTGTTCACAGTGCAGAATCATCCGCACAACTGAATTGGCCGCAGCTCAAGAAAAGATGCATGAGCTGGAAAGGAGAAAAGAAGAGCTTCTAAAATTGTACTCTCCTGTATCGCTTCTCCATCAGCTACAAGGTAAATAGTGGAAGCACATAAAGCTTGTATACTTTTTCCTTTCCTTTTGATTGTTTGTTATTCTTTTTACATGGGTTAAATAATTTGAAATATAATTACAGATCAATATGACAATAAGAGACTTCTAGGGCACTTGCATCACAACGCTCTCACTTTATAACAAGTTGAATGAAGGGCCGAGTCAGCACTTAAATTATCTATGTCAAGAAACTTTTCAGGTCTAGACATAGTAAGAGCTTGACACACAGATTTCTTTGTTGTCTTGGTCGTGGTGCATGATGGATCTGATATTTGAGTAGTCCGGTGTCTGTGTCAAGCTCTTACTATGTCACTAATGCATAAATGGTCGTGGTCCAATGAAAAAGTTCATCCATATGAATGTTATCATCAGATTGTGTACAAGTAGTTTTTTAAGCCTGAATCTAATTCTATCCACTCTTAATCAAGGAGTTCAGTGCAGAAATTCTATGTATGAGCCAATCATATGTAACATCGGAAATTTTAACTTAATAGCTTGTGATCAATTTTGTATCACGTTGTTACTCTCTTTGTGATGGTGTTATGTTGGGAATGGAGGGTGGGAAATACGGGGATTGGTTTGTAAATCAAGAAAGATTTTCCAATTTGAAGTGTCTACCATATGCTGCTTTCTACCACTGAAGTTCCTAAATGATTATTTGATAAATCTGGAGCTCTGGTTGCTTAGTGATCACAATATTTTTCCTTTTTGGTACAAGTTGTAATTAGTACATTTTTATAGATACCAAATTGAAGGTGTTCTTCGAATATTGAACGGATGGTTAAAGCATTGATTTTGTTCTTGCTTATGGGATCAGATAACTGAAATGGTTAAGACTTGCCAGCAAAAGAATGACAGTTTACTGAAGTAATGTTGCTATTGATACAGATGCCATGAAGAAAGCGGAGGAGGAATCTGAAGCCCTGCTTGTACGTCCAATTATGAAACCCTTGAAAAATCTTGTGCCTGCTTGTACAGCTCCTTGATCGAGAAATTGATCTTACAAATATTCAAGGTAGTACAAAACTGGGATGCAGTTACCACAACGCAGCTCACACATCTTGCCGCTAAGGCATCTTTAGCAGCTTGAATGATGTATGAGTATTACAGCTTTGGCTGTCAGTTAATGAAACCATTCGTAAATATACATTGTTGTGATTTTGTAACGCTTCCAGGCCGACTGCACCTTTCTGAGGGACTTAACTGAAATTTGTCGGTAGCAGAAATATCAGTCACTACCATCCTTCCACTATAATCTGACATGCTTTCATACGCCAATGTTTGCTCATGCCTCATTTGGTTTTACAATTCATGTACTAAAAAGGAAGGAGACGTGGCTTAGTGTTTGCTACATATGCCCAATATTTTGATTACATGTTGATTGCATCGTATTGCCTTCTTGTGCTAATGGTAAACAATTGGTTTATTGCTTTGCTTTGGTTTTGTCCCGAGGATCTGCTCCTCGGTGAAGATTGACTGATTAAGAGATAGCTCATAAGTTGTTAAAGCAGCACGGAAATGGCCTAGATCCTTCTGATTTTGAAATTTAGGAAGGTCATGTTGATTGCATCATATGCCTTCTTGACGTTAACAGGAATATTGGCTTCTATACTTGCTTCTGCTTTGTCCTTGTAATATACTCCTGGGTGAAGATTGACTGACCGTAAAAGGTACTGGTATAGTGGAAATGGTCTTATTTCTGATGATTTTGATGGTGAGTGAAGTTGTAAAGCTTTTTGCCTTGGCTGCTGATCCAGGGGAATTCAGCAAATAAAAAGGGGAAGAGGCACTTTGTTAGCCTCCAATTGGATTTGATGTGAGTTATTTTACTTTAATGGGGTGGTTAAAAGAGGGAATGAGTTATTTAGGGAAAGATTGGGTATTTTGTTGATTTGGGAATTTTATTCAAAATAGGGCAGTTTTACATAAGATATGTTTGGCGCTGCACATAATTAGGGACAAACTTAGCTAATTGATGATAGTAAAAAGTGTTGTGTATCAAGTGAGAAATATAATTGATATAAGTCTAAACTAGATATCAAATCATGACTTCATGTTCTTTATAAGAGACATTACTATGCTCAATCTAGCATGCCACAAAAGAAATAATTTGTAATATCGATGATGACATGTGCCTTATTGCATATTAAGTTACCTCTCAGAATTTTATTACAATTTTGTTGATGTAATAATAGTAAAATTCCGAAAAAAGTCTTTATGGTCTCGAAGTTATTGCTAATCTCAGGCTTACCTCGGGACATCGCGATCTGATAATACACCAATAAGGTATGTGTCGTGGATACGATATTATAAACTATTTCTATGGCATGCTAGATTAGACATGTTTATGTCTCCTCGAAGTCACTTGTTTTGATATTTGGCTTAGACTCAAATAATATTTACAATTATATTTCTATTTACTACCTAAAGAATCTAAAACTATATAAATATTAATAATTTTTAAGATTAAATAAACCTTTTCTAATTAATTAAAAAGTACGAGAATCAACAAAAATTAATTAAAAAGTACGAGAATCAACAAAATTAATTAATACTAAGAAATTAGATCGATAAATATGGAAGAACTTAAAAGGAAAGGAGTAATTTATTTGATAAAGGGAAATATGAAAAGAAAAGAAGAGGGTATAGGTGCTGATGCTCTCTCAAAGCAATAGAGAACATGTATTTATAGGCTTAAATGAGGTTTTCAAGCTCGACAAATGTAGGATAATATTGACAAATATAGGAGTTACTTGGCTAACTTCGTTTGCTACATTGCTTTTATCAACCACTTATATTGGCTTCTCTTCATGCATAAAGCCATATGACACTTGGCTCTTTTGCGAAGTTTTAAAAAAATCTTTAAAATACTCCAATAGAAAGGCATTCTAAACCCTTTTCTCTTTATTATATTTTCAAGTGATTTCTCATTTTATTATACCTTCTGTTTGATGTGATCATTTCCAATCTTCCTATACCTTGCTGTAGCTACAAATCTTACAAATCTATTTTAACATGCGCATTTCTGTGGTAAATCTATAGTCAATATGTTAGCCTTTTAAAACCCAACTTGCTTCCATATGTTCTCTTACAAGTTACAACTATTTTATAGTTGTACTCGTGTTTCATAATGGCTCCAGATTCTGGTGACCCCCACCCACTCCAAGAGGAGGGAAAACACTTATTTAGTAGCTTCAATCACCCATATAACTATTTGGTACTCCTCCTTCCCAATTTAATTAATATTTTGAGTTCTTTTACGCTCATTGAGGAAAACAATAAATATTAATATAATTTATTAAGTTATTCTTATTTAATAAAAGATAGACATTTTTCCTCCTGCACACTTCTTTAATGTTAGGTTATAATTGAAAACAATTGTCAACTTTAATCTTGAATTTCTAAAGTGACATTTGTTTCAAACAAATTTTATGAGCTAAAACACAATTGAAATTGAATGGAGGAGTATTTCTCAATGCAAATTTTAGTACTCCTCATTTTCCTGTATTTCAGGTTTCAATGCTTAGCCGAGGATCTATCAAAAACAACCTCTACTTTTGGTATAAAAAGCAAAGACCACAGACACTCTACCGTCTCGAGACCTCACTTTGTTGGATTATATTGATAGTAAGTTGTTGTTATTGTTATTTGCAGGTTCCAAACGCTGGACCTATTCAAATGACTATCTACAATTATAAGGATTTGGGTTCGATACTAATAAATAATAAACCTCGGATCAAACTTATGTTAAGCCAAAGACTCTATACAGTACATACAATGAGAGCAACAGACTAGGGAAATGTAAATTCCCAAAAACTGAACTGGGAAACGAAGAAATACTAGAAGCAAGAATACAAGAAACCAACCCCTATATATAAGGTTTCCACTCTCACATGATAAACTATACCAGCAACAAGACTCTGAAAATGTTCAATTCCCTGTACTTCTTCTTTTTCAGTTCATCCATTTCCTTCTCCCACTTGAGTCCGAACATTTGGCGTCGAAGGGGACAATAAGATTGTATCGGAAAACCTGGAAGCCAAGGCACATATTTAGCTCTTGTAAAGTATTACAGCTCTAATTCTCAATACTATGCTAGATGTCAACAATTCTAAAAATGTGCCAACCAAACATGCTTGGACCAATTTGGAAACACGTTTTCCAAAACCAACATCAGAAAAAAACAAAACCATGCCAGCAACAACTAAAGGTCCAGAGCTTTCACAAAATAAAGGACCACTATCTGTAGTTACCAAACAATTGTTTGCCTTTATACTGTTTCCATTTTTCCTATTCTTATGAAAATGTTTAGTAGCAAGTAAAGTTGTCTAGACAGTTTTGATCTGTTGTTTCTCCCATATGAAAGTGACTAAGTTCTAGGATTCAGAGACAGGTTTCCAACATTAACTGATTTGCAAGACTAATTCTTCTTAAGCTAACCAAATTAGTACATTGTTCTTCAAAATCAAACCAAAATTTTCTAGAAATCACTAAAACCAAAAATCATATTATTTTTCCTACCAACATTTAGAAAGATATAGCTGCAGAAAGTTCTTTTTTCTAAATGAAGACATGGTTGTTATGAATCTTTCAAGAGCTTAGTCAATCAATGCTCGACTAAGTTTTGACAATAGTCTCCTAGTTCAGCCACATCTCGCTAGCAGATCATAAATACTGATATAGCATCAAATATGGAAATCCAGATACATGTGCAAGCAGAAAACAAGGGACATAATTACACGAAATAGGGAAACAGAAAACAGAACTGGATAGGTATTTTGAAAAGTAAATAGTTCTCACTCTGCTCACCTTGTTATTGATGCCAATGACTGCAGCTGCAGAGACCTCGGGATGCCTCGATCCATTGAGAATCATTGGCAGAGCCTCGGTGTGTCCATGCCTTTTTAAGTGCTGATCTCCATTCAATTACTTATTTCTTATCTTTGTTCAATTCAACCCACTCAGGTGCACATTTATTTCGGGAGAGAATCCTATACAAGGTATCTTCAGCTGACCAAAGCATGAGAATATATCAGAGTCCACCCGTTTTCCCTTCCCAGGCAAATTCTCAAACTGCCCTCTTCTACCATGGAATGCCATATTCGTTGTTCAACAACATTGATAATGTCAGTTTCTGACCTGACTAATATTCCAGAAGCGTAAGATTAAAAACACATTCCATAAAGAACTAAGTGAAAAACCCCATGATTTTCTTCATAACATCCGGAATAAATCAGAATTCTACTATTTTGCAATTGGTCCAGCCAAACACAACTTGTGTAACTGTAGTGAAAGCTAGAGAATTATGCAACACATATTCATGGATTCAAAGAACACTCTTTCCGATTTTCACCTTTACAATATTAGTTATGTACTAAGATCATGCTGATTCTAGCTGTTGTTGGTGGGAGGTGATAGGTATTCCATGGAGCTAGTTGAGGTGCGCGAAAATTGGCATTAAGACAACTAAAACAAAGTCCTCCTCCTTTAACAATTAGAGGTGGAAAAGTTTTCTAAGGAGGTACTTATTTGAATGAACTTTGGGACTACACTTAGCTATGTTGTTGGGGCTGTTTGTTGTATACTTATTTGAATGAAAAAATAAAGATGCCAATCACAACCACCGACTCAAAAGCAACAACATTTTTAACTTCTGGTAATCCTCCAATAATTCATAAGATTACCCTAAATGACTTTTCTCACTAAGAAGATTTCTTGGTAACAAATCAAAGAACTTCAAGTGACTTGGGACTTGAGAGGAAATTATGGTGCTAGACACCAAAAGTTACACAAATGGTAGCTCTTGTACACCTAATGTAGTAACAGCATAGCAATTGAAAGCCTAAACTACTCTGAAACTACTTCTATATATAACCCCAAATACAGCGAAAAACACTTCTCAGATTTATGACACTCTGATATGCGTGGTAAACTGTGCTTCTTGTGGATACAGAAACACCAAGCTAAGTGCCCAGTAGGAGCAATGTGTATCAGTGCAACAGTTACAATTTAATGCATGCTGTATCTATTCAGACGAAAAACTCCAATAGTTATTCCTTTTGGCTATGGAAGATATGGAATAACTTTCGACACATTGTGATAATAGCAGATCACACTCAAAGAGTCTTAGCAATCTCACTTTATAGTTTATACATAGATTGCTTCACGGGAACAAGTTCACAATTCATTGTGAACTGAGCATTGATAGGAATATGGTATCAACTGACCCAAGTTACCTAATCATGGAAATAGACATCACTGAAAATTTGTGTACTAATTTGAGCAATTCGTTTGCAAACAATAACACATTATCCCAGCAGCTGAATCAACAGATCATATCATTTTTCAAATAATAGGTGGAGAAGGATCATGATATTAAGTACACAACTATATATATATATATATAAAATCTAACACTTGATCATCAACTAATACACGGAGCTAATAGAAATGAACTGTTTTTGTCAAAGTAGAGACGAATTCACTAACTACGTAGAATTAGAGTATATACTAATTGTCATTTTTCTACGTAGCATATGTAATCACGTCAGAAATTACCTAACGGCGTCACGTTGACCACGAAGTTCAGGCGGAAGCTTACGGTCATTGACTGCAAGTCAATAACACCGGAGAGACGAGATCAGTCAATTTATTAGTCTTAGGAAACTGACTCTCAGGTGGAAAAGAAGAAGAAGATGCCCTTCGTGGCTTAAAGATGCCATGGCCGACGGTGTCAACCTGGCCTGAATTATGAGTGGTGGAGGACGATAAAGTTTGATGGATCTCGCAAAACGAGCTGCCATGGTGGTGGAGGGAACCCGCAGCCCCTCCTTGAGATTGTGTGGCTATTGGGCTTGGGCCTAAGGGGGTCCTGTTGATTTTGTCATCTTATTTTCCTATGCGGCCGACTCAAAGTCGTTACTTCGTTGTAATGGCCTACTGTGGATCACTAACGTAGCTCGGTTTTAATTGGATCTTTCCCTGGTCCAATTGTAGATTTTCACTAAGGTCATCTGCCAGCTAAAATGGGAAGACTTTGGAAAAATTTCATTGGATCATTCTGCACAAATTCAATTATTATTAAACAGCATTCTTTAATTTTTATCTTTTAAAATTTTTAATTTTTATACTTTAAAATTTTAAGTAATAAAAATAATTAAAATGTCTTTAATAGTTAAAAAGGATATAAAATCATACAAGAAAAAGACTCATGAGATATAAGTTCAATCAAAGCTATTTCATATAAATAGAATGACGCAAAGCTATACCTCAAGCAAATAAGAAATTATGTTTGGCGCATAAGCTCATTTTACAAAAGCACATCTGGCGCAGTTAAATCGAACTCAAGACACAATTATGCCTTCAAAAGTAGCGCATAAGTTATGTTTAAGATACAAATTATGCCTTCTGTAGGCAAAGAAATGACTCAAAGTTATGCCAAAACACCACCCAGCCGACATGCTATGATTGCATTCTATGTTTCTTTATCTAGCGAATTAAATACTATGAACTTATTCCCCAAGACAAACTTGCTCCAAAAAGTCTCCGTCTTCTAATTAACTCGTCTGAAGAAATTGGGTTATAATTAAGCATATTTTAGTACAATTTTATATATAGAAAAACTCTCGTATTACAAATTTTCAAATACACATAATTTTATAATGATCCACTTATCAATAAGAGTAACTAGTTATTAGATTATATGAATATCTTTTCACGCTAATCATAAGTTTTCTTTTTAATTGTAAAATTTAAAATGATGAATATTTTTCTTTATAAAATATAAATTTATTAATTAAATAATCCTATTTGTGTATATTAAATTAAAAAAACAAAAAAAACATGTAATTTAATTAAAATTAAAATTTATAATTAAAAATTACATATTTAACACAATTTAAAATTATAACATATGAATTATATGCCGCTGGGGCTTAATAAATATTTACTAGAAAAAAGGCGGAGCTTTTCCTTTACGAATGCACACCACCACTTCGACAATTTCTCCTTCCATCGATGGAAAAAATTTAAAGCCAAAGATTATGACCTCTTTACTTCTTTTCACCAAATTGTCATCAAATTTGTCATGTCTGAGTCATCATAAAAATTAACCTATACCTAAAAATATACACGTGAAGGGCTATTACTTTTTACTTCATGCCACAACTATTATTCATGAAGACAAAGAAGAATTTTTTTGATCATATATGTATTTTAAATATTTATTAGTCATTATAATTATAATATTTATTTTAATGTAACTTTTAGATTGTAAATTATTTTTTGAAATTGACATTCCATTTGAATTTATATGAAGAATTAAATAATTTGATTCTCGTAGGTTGAATTATGTCACGAAGTGAAGCGAAGGAACAATAATTAGCAATAGAATTAAGCATTGAAAGAGTGTGGAAACAATGATTAGCAATAGATCTAAGCATTTAAAGAATGTGTGGTCTAATAAATTATGAATTATGAGATTTTTAATTTAAATTTATGAATTTTAATTTATTTTAGTTTTCATACTTGTAGTTTGGTTTAGATGTTTTTTTAAAATATAAAATTATAACTGTGTTGATGAAAGCTGATAGTAAGTACATCATGAAATTAATCAAAATACAATAAGTTGACCTAAATATCGAGATTATAGAAAAAGATAATGGAAATTGGACATTTGAAAGACAAGCATGCCAAAGGTTGCCAATAATAGGGTGTTCATGGTTCAAATTTTTGTCCTGCTTTTTCAAAATTAAAATCAAATCAATTCTAATGGCTTATAAATTTTTCAAATCAAACTAAATTAGATAAAATAAGAACTATCTGCTTGACTTGCTCGCCGCTTTTCGATTTATTAATAGCTAATAATAAATTGATAATAGTAAAATAACAAAGACATGAGATAACAATTTCAAATGAATATTATGAACAATGTTTCTCTCTACTAATACAAGATGAATGTATATGAATTTCTATTTTTTTCAACACTATTTTAAGTTTTAACATGTTTAAGGCTCATAACTCGTATAAAGTTCTTCCACTTACACATATTTAATATACACACAATAATAATATACAACTTCAAAATAAATGGTCAACCTTCAAAAAATCAAAGGGACAAATAATTGAAGAGTAGATTGATGTCTTAGCAAAGAAAATTAAAAATCGGCAATTAGTCACACCATGTATAATTGCATCAGACATCGAGCTCTGAAACATACTTTTTAAGAAATAGAATTAAAAGCATTGTAGTGCATGTGAAATAAGCATACTAAAACCAAATTAATGATTTAATAATATTTATTAAAATAAATAAAAAAACCTCAATTATCAATTCAATTTCAATCTATCAAACAACAATTAAAATAATAAAGGAATAAAAATAAAAATATTTTTAAAATTTAAAACTTGAACCAATCAATCCAAACTAAATGTAGATTTTTAAAACCTGGGCTTGGCTTGGATTGTAGCTTAATTTGGGTTTTCACTAAACCGAACACCCCTACCAACAACTGTGAGACCACATAATGCAAGGCGAACCTATACTTCAAATTTCCGTTCCGTCTTTCATTTGCCATCAAAGTTGTATTTATAAGCCCCAACTTACTAGAGACAGATGCGTATCATTAATACCGCATTTATCCGGGCTAATATTTTTTACCAAGCATAACTTTATGTGTTAAAATTCATAAAATTATACGCCTCCGCTTCAATTTATTTATCCATTCATACGATACATGTTTCCAAAAAGAAAGGCACTTTAAATTCGCGCCTCGAAACTAAAGACATATGTAATTCACTCAAAATATCCTTTAATATCAAGGGTCTTAAACATACAAATACGAAAAGTTTAATTAAAGAAATACATAAAAAAAAGAGATATTTTCGAAAACGAACTAAAAAAATGAATAAGACAAATAAATTAAATTAATAAATAAAAATACATAAATAGAATTTATAACTTAAAAAGTACAATAGATTCAATACTAAACCATAAATATTGATTCTATAGAACTTAAATTCTGGATCGGGCCATACAACTTTACCCCCTATAAAGTGGCCACACTTGGCCAATAACGTTCCCACAATAAATCACATAACATACCCAACAACTGAAAGATAGAACCTATAGTTCCAAAAAAAAAGTGTAGGAAACCATGGAAAATGCAAATGGAGAAAGTAGCAACAACAATAGTGTTGGGTTAGCTATAATGGAATTAGCTAACATGATAAGTGTACCTATGTCCCTCAATGCCGTCGTTAAACTCAATGTCGCTGATGCTATTTGGGAAGGTGGATCAAACGCCCCACTCTCTCCCGCTGAAATTCTCGCCAAAACTCCGCCGCCGCCCTCAGGGCAAGCGGTGATGCTGAGAACCTTCAACGGATTCTACGTATGCTCACGAGCTACGGTGTGTTCGAGGAGCACGTAGTTGATGACGGCTCTCAAAGAAGGTACTTTTATATAACACTAATTCGTCATTGAATGACTTTTTTTTAAAAAAAAAATAAAAATTCGATGACATTTTGTTGGTGGAGAATTTAAGATTTGTGTCAGTAGATGTATTATGTTTTTCCACATCAACACATGTACATTTGTGTATTTATTTTTATTTTTTCAACCGAACCTGTTGTGGTTTATTCTAGATCCACCACTGCTGATTCTGGCCTCTTCTTCCAGCTGGGTGTGGGGAAGAAATAATCTAAATTTTCTTAAATTATGGAGCAAATATGAGTACGGTTACATATCGCCCAGAAAAAGAAAAGTTAAAGGAAAGATCAAATTCACAAGATGTGTGTGAGAGGAGCAGCATTAAACAAGAACTCATAAAAGTTATGTATTGCTTTATATAATGCTAAATATTTACTCAGCTGCTCTAAGTTCTATGTGATATTTTCTTTTAGTCAGTTAAAAAAATGATATATTTCTATATTTAAGAATAATTTAAATTTAAAATATTCATTTCAATTGACAGATGATTTATAGCCCTACAAACATCTATAACTTGCTTCAACATGTTTTCAGTTTTTCATTTTAAATTTCGTGTCTACCAAAATGTATCACATAAATTATATTTGAGGAAGTAATTGTTTAAAAATTTTTAAGCCTATTCTTCTTTATATCTTCTTAATTAATCGAAGAAAGTCGTCGAGCCAAATTTCTAATAAGGAGGTTCAATATTTGCCTGAACGCATGTGGTGTTTCTGGTCCACACACTACATATGTTGGGCAATTAAGTAATGGAATCCAAAAAGTAGAAACGTGTTTATTTGGTACTAGAGAAGTCATTTATTTTTTAATTAAAAATAAAATTAATTTCCCAAAAAGGTGCTCCATGGTTAGTTTTACACTTATATATTAGCAAATACTGTATTAAAGTTGTTAGAAATTTTTTGGTCATACTTCTAAAATATCCATTGTGTTTTTTTAGCAATGTAATTTATCTTGACTCACAGTGAGTATTACTGGTCAAATTCATATATATAAACGATTCCATCTTAATTATTCGAATTGAGGCATAGTTATTATTTATTGTACACAGATATTCGTTGACTGAGGTGGGAAAAACTCTAGTGACGGACGAGAATGGCTTATCCCACGGCTCGTACGTGCTACAGCACCACCAGGACGCGCTAATGAGGGCGTGGACGATGGTTCATGAGGCCGTTAATGATTCGTCGACGGAGCCATTTGTAAAGGCAAATGGAGAGCTAGCTATACCACATGGAAACCCGAGATGAATAGCCTTATGTTAAATGCGATGTCTGGAGTTTCTGTGCCATTTATGAAGGCAATTTTAGAGGGATACATGGTTTTCAAGGGGTGAGAACACTTGTTGATGTTGGGGGGAGTGGTGGAGATTGCTTGAAGATGATTTTAGAGAAACATTCAACTATTCAACTTGGAATTAACTTTGATTTGCCTGAGTTGTTGAAAAAGCCCCCCAAATTCCACGTAAGTTTTTGTTTTCTATTGGGCAAAATTGGTAAATTTCAGCGATTTATCATCTAAATCAAATTTTTTTCTTTTACTTTAGTTTGACTTACATGAAATTTACTTGAAGGATTAAGAGCACGAAGCTTACTTAAGTTAATAAGAAGATGAAATAAAAAGAAGAAGAAAGAATTAAAAACAAAGTTTTGATTAATTAAACTATATTGTTTTTTGGAAGAACATGTCACAACTAAAAGTATGAATTATTAAAGTTAGAAGTTTCTTAATATATATATATATATATAAAAGTCAATTTTCTTTAAAATAGAATTAAAAGTGTCATCTAAAATATACTCCTTCCTATAACAAACATTATAAGTTGTTTGGCAAATTGAAATAATTTCTGTAAATATTTGAGGTGTTAGAAAATATAGCCAATTTATTACTTTTTTTCTTTCCCAAATGCACTCATGTTTCAATTAGTTAAGGAGATATAACTTTGAGAAAAAGTGGATGAATGTCCAATCTTCAAATGTCTTCACCATTGATCTTTCTTTTCCTGTCTGTCAATTAAAAGATTCTTTTTATGTATGTTACCTTTAATTGACAAATAGAAAATTCGTGACTTCTACTCTATCCGCTTTAATTTATCGGCTTTACTTTTTTAGTTGGTCGAAAAAAAAAATGTACCAATTTCCTTTTTTGATAAATTTTTAATTTTAATTTTCAAAAATTAATAAATATAAAAAAATTAAAAAAATTAAAAAAATTAAAAAAATTAAAAAAATTAAAAAAATTAAAAAAATTAAAAATATTTTTATTTTTTTAGTTTTTTTAATTTTTTCTTTTTATAAATTAAAACAAAGGAATCGAACCACTATCTCGTTAGCTTTAAATCTCTTTCAATGTCTTGAAATTATTTTGCAATATATAAAAATGTGGCTAAATATGAAGATAAGTTTTTGGCGTGCAGGTATAAAACACATTGGTGGTGACATGTTCGATTACATACCAAAGGGAGATGCTATTTTCATGAAGGTACTTTTCGTCTCTTTCCTCAAAGCTGTTTTTTTAGGTAATAAATAATTGTCAAATATAGTTTGTTTCAACTTAAAATTATTGAAGTACATATACAGATACCATGTGAAAGAGGCAGATGAATTGTTGCTTTCAAATCATTGACCACTGAACGATCGATAGACGTATGATTTTGGCAGGCAATGCAGATTTTGAATTGTAGACCACAACTTTCTAATCCAATTTTGTCATATTTTCCATGTGTATGGTCCCCTTTTTTTTTCTTTACATTAATGACCGATCCTAGTAAGAGGCAAGTATCCGTTTGATCATACGAGACAAATCACGATATTTAAATCATAATGCATTTAAGCCAGTTTCGTCTGACACGCACCTGATTTTTGCTCAGATTTTTCTCATGAACATATGAACCCCGTATGTTGTAAAACTATTCAAATTTTCCAAATTCTTATACAATCTTACTAAATAAGAAAAAGCTCATAATAAAAATATAAATACATTATCACAAAGTCATTCTAAAAAAATACAGCTTAAAAATCAAACTTTGGTTCAATAAAAAGTAAAATTAAACATGAGTCAGAGTGTACTACTTTAATATAATCCTCCCACATAAGACATTAAAGCGTTGACAAACTATTTATATTCAATATAATAAGCTTGGCAATGTTGTTACATTTATTAAAATAGAAATTACAGAATATACATGAGATATATAAACGATTTGATTTCTTTAAAAATATAAACTTGTGGGTTTTTTGCATTTCAAAATCCCATCTCATGACTAAATCCCAACTGGCTGAGAATTTGAGATTTCATCTATAATTTCAAATCGCGACATGAAACCGCATGTCCAAAAGCCCATCAAGTATTCCTTATGTTCGGGAGTAAGATTAAACTAAAGTAGTTTTTTAAATATATTCTTTAGCAATTTTAATTTTTTAAGGTTATTAAAAGTGATCACTATTGATATTTGTTTGTTAAATTGAGAAATCGTGTAAAAAGAATTTAACTAGAAACACTTAGAAAGATTCATCATATGCTGAAATCCTGCAACACAAAAACTTTATTAGTCACCAGCAATATATTTAAGTTGCACCTAAAAAGTTGCATTAGCCTCTAGAAATTATATATAAAAATATTTTTAATATTTTTAATTATATTAGTTTTTTTTTGTTTTTGAAAATTTTTAAAATAAAATGGTCAAATATGCTTGGCAAAAATCAATAAAAGGAATGCAAATATGCTCCTCCATTATATATATTTTAGTGAAATATCACGACATATTTATGATCACAAATTTCAAAAAACTATACGTGTAATTAAAAGTAACACCCCTTAAGAAATAAATTAAGTGTTATATTTTGGTTTGTGACATGCAGTGGGTGCTAACAACATGGACAGATGATGAATGCAAGCAAATGGGAAGAAGAGTTGTTAAGTAATGCACTTCCAGAGAAAGGGAAATTTATTGCTTGTGAGCCAGTATTGCCTCACCATACTGATGATAGCAAGAGAACTCGAGCTCCTTCTTGAAGGTGACATCTTTGTCATGACTATTTACTGTGCCAAGGGCAAGCACCGGACTGAGGAAGAATACTGGCAGCCGGCTGATCAGTCGGCTTTGTCGACTGCCGGGGTTTCTACATCGATCACTTCACCACTCCTCAATTTACAAGTTGTGAATATACTTATCACGCTCCACTATGTATAGCGCGAACGTAATTCTATGCGCTAAAATGTTTTTAATATTAATAACAAACATATAGTGTTGTAGTTGTACAACAAGAATCCGCTTCGCTCTCGCATGAGAGTGAAACAATATTGGATCATTTTATTTATCCATGGAAAACTTTGAGAAATTAAGGACGAGCATGAACATTGGAGTGGAATCTTGTTCAAGATTATTGGGTATATTATTGAAAATTCTTCAAAGTTTAAGTCTCGAAGGATAAATGGATTTAATCGGAATTGAGTGAAATGAAATTCGGTGTTCCTTTGGGTTCTTTTGTAAAAGAACGTTGCCTCACGTAGGCCAGATTAAAACACATCTTCTACTTCATTAAAGAGCCTGGAGAAGAAAGTATTGATATATTTTTTAGATTAAATTTATTTAAATCCGAAATTTTTTTCTATTAACCGACAATGAACTTTTTTTCACCGGCTCTAGCTACGCACTGAAGCTTTCATCTTGGACCGATGAACCGCAGATCATTAACCCGCGTTTCGCCGGTGCCGTCCAGAACGAGTTTAGGAGATCCATCAATAAGGTATGGTATTCTGTTATCTTCAACAAGCTTAAATAGTTTAATTTAATAAAATATTACTCTAACTTATTAAAAATTTGAAGAATTTGAAATTATTTGAAATTTTAAAAATTAAATAATAATATTGTTTTTTAAAAAAACAAAAAGGTTTATTTAAAGCTCAAAATTGTTAAATTTATAGGAAAAGAATTGTAATTTTGTAATATTATAATAGTATTTTCTAAGGGTATTGATTCTTATATACAACTCTTAGTATCTATTGATATATGTTTAGCCATCAGCCGACTTGTTGATTTTTTTTTTTTAAATTTATTTTAATAACTTTATAAGTCGAATATACTTTATTGTAAAGAAGCTAATTATATATTTCAGAATCAGATTATGTATATTATGTTAAAGTTTTTTAAATAATTGATATACAACAATTATATAATTTTATAATATATATTTTGATATACATATATGAAGGACAACCTATACAGTTATATATATATATATATTCCGAAGGATAAATCAGCTCATGTATATCATACTTAAATTATTTTAAATAACTGATATATTATCAATTATACAAATTTTATATGATTACATTCTGATATACATATATGAAACACTAAAAACAAATTAAACAAAATGTGAAAAGGTTGGATCCAATGTAAATACTCATATACAAGATTGGAGGATATCATGGAGAGGAAATTGGTAATGAAAGTTGGAACTTGGTTCTTTCTCCTAAGGTGAATGCACTATTGCAAATCCTTACTTTGAGAACTCAGCTAAATTCTTAGAGAAAACAGCCATAAGAATATTAATTCAAAGTTGATATCATGCATGTCTCCTTCAATGGATTAACTAATGAGTTTTAGTGCACTCAAAACTGATTCATCATTGTGGTTTCTCCTGGTTTATGTTCTTGTTTCATGATAGTTATAGCAAATTTATGTAATTGTCTATTTGGTTTGGATCTTTTTGACTTAATGATTCATATGTATACTTAGTCCTTGTGTTATGCTCATGTTTATGTAGTCTCGGTGATCATGAGTTTGATCTAATTCTTACATTTAATTGTTCTAACACTTTGTTTTTGGATGATGTTAAAAGGGGAGAAAACAAACACTTAGAAATTTTAAAAGTTAATGATAAAAAACTGATCTGCGTAATACTAATGACATTTGTAGAAAAATAGAACTAATCAAAGTTATTACACCTAATCGTATATAGGATTGCAATGAGTAAGTAGAAGGTAAGTCTCTGACTCTATGTGGGATCACATCTTACTTAGTCACCCTACCGATCGCCGGTTAGGATAAGCTGCAGCCTGAGTTCAAATGAGTTTTGTTATGGTTTTGTCATTATCAAAAAATGAAAATTTATTAAGTTGTGAATTTTGAGTTTTGATAATTCACAAATATTGGCGTAAGAATCAAGTACTTAGCATGTCTTAATAAGGAATATGTAGTGTTTATAATTGACAAACAATTCATAGAAGCACCGGATCCTTAGCATATATATATGAGAGAATGTGTTGCGTAAGTTTTATGCAAAAAAAGAACTAGGTCCTTTAGATGACTCTGGAGACCACTGCTGATCGCCAGAAGCCGATTCCAAGTGCAAGAAGAATTCTTTTGAGAAATTGTGTTTTTGGGATAAACACATGGATTAGGAAACAAGAACTCAATATGAAAACATTATCATATTTGCACATATGAAAGGAGATTTGGAATTAGGAGAAAACATATGAAGGTCAACACAAATAAGGAAATCAGTTCAATTAGGATTGAGTCTCCTTACTAAGCTGTTTCGATGGGTTTTGGAGAAAGAAAACAAGAAGATATCAATCATCACCTCTCCCGCATAAATCACCTCATTGATGAGATTATCTCGTACGCTATATATTTCACATAAATACAAGAGTTTATTCTTAATAAATAGCAGACATTTTGAAGAGTACTTTGAGTGATTCAACTTATCAACGAAAGAACCTCTTCTAGAGAAAGTTATTATTTTAGTTCCAACTTGTTTAGGTTTGAGTCGCTTGTTCTTAAAGTTATAACCTGTTTGCTTTCCAATGCTTTGTCATCATGGATTAAAAAGTTTAAGAGCTTATCTTTACACTATTTACGAGAAGTGTTGTCTTCAAAAGGGGTTGTTGCAATCAGTTTGATTAGAAGGAAGGTATTAGAGGTAGTTCTTTTGATTATGGAGTTATAATTTAAAAACTGCTTGTGTTTTAGTGAGACTTGAAAGCACATCATACGATATCGTAATTTTTGGATTTTTGAATAAGAAATTTTTTCATGTTAAAGTTTGTGTTGATTACATTTCGTACTATAATTCTTGTGATTAAGCGACCAAAACACTTGATTCTTCGTACATTAGGTAACAGCTAACATAATAATTTCTCTTGGAGTGTTTTAAAACGAGCAAGCAAGACAGATAATTATTATTTATTATATCTTAGACGTTGATGAGTATACAGCGATTTAGGTTTCTATTTAGATTTACACTTTATCCCCCTAGTTTACCAATTTACAATTTGCCTGTGAACAAACTGTTGGGGTTAAAAAAGTAGGTGTTGATTGTGAATTGAGAAATAGTGAGAAATAAAATGGAGGGAAGAGAAAGTTACTTTTTATAAGTGAATTTTTATCTCTCTCATTGGCAAATTCTAAGGAACAACTCAGGTTTACTTGTAAACATATCTTTGAACTCACAAATACCGGTACAGAGCCCCCTCGATTCGAATTGTATTAATCAAAATTTTACTAAATAAATATTTACGAAAATTATATTCTCACTGATATTAATATATTTTTATGATGCACACACAGCTAATTCTAAGATCTCAATTTTTATTTTTATGTTGTTATATTAATTAGCCATGTCTCTAATTTACTGTTTTAATCACAAAAGGACACAAAATGGGCCACCGCATGGGTTTTGGAAGCAGATGAATTTAATTTTTAAAGCAAGAAATTATATTGGCTAACTATAATGAATTACGTGATTATTTTAAATTACAAAAATTACCAAAATTTAAAATATTACCTTGAGAGGTTTTTGCACTGTACCCTGAATTTAAAAATTATAATTCATTTTAAAATATATATATTAAAAATAATTTTAACTCTTTTTCGTAAAATAATTAATTGAAGGGGACAAAGAATAATGGAAGTATCGTCGCAATGAGATCTATGCCAATGGCATATCCCTTGGAAGATCCTCCAATCCCAATATTCCATTTACCTTTTTCCTTACTTACTTTTTTTGGTCTTACTTTATACAAAAGTGACAATGCACTACCTGCTAAGTCACCTCACTACTTTTTTAAAAAAATTCCGTATTCGATATTCGTTTTTAATTTTAAAACATTAAAAAAATAAAAAATTAAAAAAACTCAAAATTCATAAAAAAAAAAAAACCCCAAAATTTTTTAATTTTTAATTTGAATTTAAATTTTTTTAATTAGTAGTAAAAATACATAGTATTCTATTATGAATTTAATTATATCGCCGCTAATATAAATAACTTTTTCTATGCGTGCAACTTTAACTAGTTATATACAGAAGGCACATTATTATTGAATTTTCTAGGTTATCGTCGTATCGTACTAGATATGAAGAATTGTGTGCTGTTATAGACTAACTTAATCGGTTTGTGTAGAAATTCATCACGTCGCTTGTAGGAATTAAATTGGAGTTCTAATAATTACTTAATTCAAAAGATAATCCAATAACTTTTATTAAAAGTTTATATTGTATTAAGAAATTCACTTATTATATATAACAGTTTATCTTAAATTCAAAAGATCTAAACTCAAAATTTTAAATTCATGGTGCAAGACATAAACTATATATATATTTTTATTGTTATCATGATCAAGGACAAAAGAACCAAGTGGCCACCCTTATAAACACTAAGCCAAGCCTTCTAAAACAAAACCCTCTCTCCCCTTTCATGAGGCTTTGTTTATTAATTTCTTGTGGGCAGCCACCCTTTTGCCACCAACTTTGAGGGCAAAAGGTGCGTGCCAAAGGCGGTTCTCGTCGTTAAATCACCGGGAGATGGTGCCTTCCTTCTTGGAATTATTACAACTAAGGAGTGTAAGGAAATGGAGCATTGATAAATTCTCTTGGTGGTGGTTTTCTTTGCTGGAAAGGGCAACTTCTGGTCCTTTGGCATCTTCAATTCCTTTTGAGTCACTTCCTATTGGTGGGCTTGATTGAGGAAAATGATTGTTGAAAAGAAGAGCAATTAATCTCATGGGCAAGGCAGATTATTTGGTGTTAATCCTATAGATCTCTACTAAATTAATTACTAGTAGTTCTTAGTTACTGAGTTTATAATGAATTTTGTTGTGTGTTTGTGAGACTACTATGATGTTTGTGTACTAGGCCCCACAAATAAAGAGTATTGTGTTTGTATTTTAAATGAATATTTGAGACTTCTTCCACTATTAGAAATATATATTTTTTTTCAAGGTAAATCAATGAAAATTTTATATTATAAAATTAATTTTTTACTCATTTTTTCATCAGACCAATTCAATTTAAAAGGCATGGTGAAAGACCGATTATCACTCGAATAGTTAGAAGCTTCCCGATTAATTTCTTTTTCATAAAACACTATTATTTTTCTTTTCTATCGACTCAATCAAAATATCTATGAAAATAATCACTTAATTAATGTAAAATTTAATAAAAATAGTGATTTTTTTAGTACTATAGTATAATAACTGATTTTATCATAATATTATGCTTGTGACTCAAGTATATTGATGAATTATGATTGTGATTTTTTTTCTAATTTTGCTAAGTATATTTAATTTTTAATTAATTAAAAAATATATATGATATTTAAATTATTTTTAAAAATATATTACCAATTATTTAATATGATACACTATGATTGAACGGTTTAACATTTAATAATTCATTAAATCCGTGAATAATCATGGTCAAGAGATTAAAAAGAATAAGTTAAATGCATATATCAATTAATTAAAGATTGATTGTACTTAATCAGAAATGACAATGACCAAATTAAAATATTGTTGATATTTGGAGAGGCTAAAATGCTAAATTTCCTAGTGACTTGATAAAAATAATAGAACTAAATTGTTATATATCACTTATTAAAGTTTGCTGATAATGTGAAATAATGTATACTATCTGTGGTACATATTTCTAATGTAATTGAAATATTATATTAGTGTGTCTATTACTTGGTATGGCATACATCATTTCTATAGGCTTGTAATGCCATTACTCACAAACAATGGTTAATAAGTGTCTGTATTATTTTATTTCTTTTGATTTTTTATTTGATATTTTTAATATTTATTTTAAAATTTATCTAATTTAAATTCATATGGAAACGTCACATTTTATGAGTAAAACATTATGTAAAACATTATTAAAGATGATGATATATATAATTTTTAAATTTAAATTTTTTAATTAAAAATAAGGAAATACACATCATCATAAAGAGATATATTCAGCAATTTGTTCCCCAAAACTGGGCCTTGTCTCCTAAAAGGGTCCATCGCTACTTTATTAGCATGTTACCTGGCTAAGCATATTAGTTTTTTTAAAATAATCTTTGCCATAATAGGCTTATTTCATGTTATTCACCTTAGCCACGTGTAGCAAAGGTGGTTAATCGAATATTTGTTTAAAAATTTTATGTAAATATGTAAATTAAAAATTTATTTTTATATATTTATATTAAATTTTGAATATTATATTTTTAATAAATTTTAAAAATGTAAAATTAATAAAATATTAAAAAAAACAAAAAACCAACTTCAACTTCAACTTCAAAATTTATGATTTTTTAATTTGAAACTTTAATTTACCTTAACAACATGCTCTTATAATTATACAAGGTTGAATACATATACTAATACTGTTTGGTTTGGAGGATCTGCTTGGGAAGGGAATATTTTTTAAAAGGGTACAGAATTAAATATATAATCATAATAATATCTGATATTTAACCTATGTATTTGCATTACTTCTAGCATAGGATATGCTTTATACCACCCTTTACCTAAGGTGCTAGCTCTACTTCCATAACAATAGCATATACTTCTTTCGCTTTTAAACGAATTTATATTTTACATAATTAGTACATTAATAAGTTGCTCTTTCTAATTTTATCTTTATTTAAATTTTAAAATTTTATACTTTTATATTTGTTTGTTGTTTTGTGTTTTTTTATGTTTTTAAATATTTATTAAAACTAAAGTTGACGTTGTTCCTGGAATTCCACGTAAATGCTGAATTTCCAAGAAAGAAAACAAACTCCATTGTAGTACTTTTTCAATTATCAACATCAAGGAACGTATACCAAGATAAACACAAATGTCTCTATTTTTCTTCTATATTCTTGTCATCTAGTGCCTCACCTTTTGTGTCACTATGTAGATAATAAGATTTTAAAATATTTATTGGGCTCTAATTTATTCATAAAGAGTGCTAATTAGTCTGTTAGCTTATTAACATGTTTATGTCCTCCTTCTAGATTCGTAGGCTATAATTTATAAATACATCATTATATGTGTTAGATAATTTTCACATTACGACGATTGGGACTTTTAATAGAGAAAAACCTTATGCACCCTGAAGGATGAAGATATTCCACCCCCCTTGACAAGCTTGCCAAAGAAAATCTCAGTAAATTTTTTAAACTAATATTTACATATCAAACACTACAACAATAGAAATAGTTTCACATATTTTGAATAGTTTAAACTCATTTTGGAGTGAAAAATAGCTTGACTCATGTATTTATTATTGTTATTATTTTTAAATTTCACTATCTAGTCATCACAACTTTTATAATTATGTTAAATATCCAATAAAACGGTATTTTGAATACTTCGCATCTATTTAAATGACAAAATAATTTGGTCAATTATATATTATTGAAAATAATAAATTCCACAAGATTCTTCAATGTGACTTTTATTATTTTATTATCAAATATCATCATCATCATCAAATTATTTATGTCTCTGCATGTTGCATATTTATTATGTACCTATACACACGTCCGAATAACTTCAATCAACTTCCTAAAAACATTTTAATGAATTATATAAATATTATATATTATATTTAATAATAACGTTAAAATTGGAAGCCTTCAATATTTGAGGTTTAAAATAATTGTTTTATGGCGCTTGCTTGCTCAAAAATTAGCTAGCAAGAACAATAACATGCATAAGGGTAGTTGAAGAAAATTATTTTATATAGTGCAATAGAATATCTCACTATAAAAAATTAAAAATAATAGTTTAGTGACAGATAACTTCGTCATTAAACAACAAAATTTATCATTAATTTTATTTAATAATATGTTATAATTAGACTATTAGGAATAGATGATTAAACAACTAATTAAATATAAGTTGGTTTACCAATAAATTCACAACGTATTTCATACCGAATTTTTATCTTTGTAGTCACTAGTGTAACATTTATTTTTGAGGGAAAATATCTTAAGATGTTGCCATCTTATACAATTTAAGAAATCCAACAAGCCTACATAAGTCAAGAGCACGAATTTGACTCTATCTATCCTAAATGATATTTTACTCTATGTGTAATGTGGTAATTGGTGTTTTTCTTCAAAATATATATACTAGTAATATGTTGATGTTCCATCTTCATATTAATGTTGATTAGGTTAAATTTCTTGGAAAAAAATTGTTCCAAAACAAACAAAAAAGATAAATGTGCATGGATATATATGGAGATAGTCACAAAATCAAGAAAGTTGGATACTATAATTTCCTATAGGATACTCCACAGCAAAGGAAAAGGAAAACAAAAAGAAACAGAAAAGGAGATAGTTCCTCATAGAAAGTTTAATTTCTATGCAATTTAAATTTATCTATAACATGAAGAGGTAACATTTCAAACCAAACATGCATGAATGATACTATAATTTGGAACTTAAATATATGGCAACAAATTAAATGCGCTAATATAAAAAAGTTATTTATACTATTAAGGTATATGGTTTAAATTTTAAATTAATTGAGCACTTAACGATTGGTTTGGAGATATCTTGGATGAGTGTCTCCATGTTGAGTCGAGAAGTTCCATTCTCTTCCATGGTCATTCTTGCTACCATTTCAAGTTCTTTAGATCTAATTCTTCTCTTTTCTCCTTCTTCTCCTCCGTCCATTAGTTCTTCTATAGCATTTGCAACTTTTTCTTTGCAAACAAGTACTCCAACTTTCTCTTCTTCTCCATCTAACTGGAAATTTAACTCCAACTTCAACTCCACCCCAAGACTTCACAATGAGCTTCGTTGAAGAATTGTTCGGGCAAACATCGTCATGTGATCATGGGGAACACCACAAATTTCACCCTTCTATTGTCGAGTTCCAAACACAGTGCGTCAAAAATCCCTTTATAGCTGGATGTGACAATATAAGAACTTGAGGGGCCCAACCTTTAATCACAAGTCCCTTCCTTGACACTCTTTCCTCGACTTTGTGTCCACTAACCATTTCTCCAACTCGCATAGCCTTCTTGACTCCGCCTTATCACCTCAAATAAACGGCCGATTTGATGTTTCTAAACTCTAGCCCACTTTCTATCAATTGCGATGCGACATCCGTGATTGGCTACCGAGACAACAATAAAGAACAGACTTATTTATCATCGTATCGAGCCATTTTAGGCATTTTTTTTCATCAATTGAAGGTTTGTTCCCCCTTTGGTACATATCCATTAAATTCTTATTGCAAAGTGAAACTGGCCCAATGCACCATACCTTCTTGTTAATAGCTTTTTCATATTCCTCAGCACATCCATGCTCCAATTCTGCAAAACTATTAACCACCACTCCATAAGCACTTGATTCAGCTTCTTGCATCTGACCCCGAATATCATCCAAGTCCGGTAATTGCACGAAGGCCCCCGGAAGTTGATTTTTTGCTATTTCAACCCTTAGCGGAAGTCCTGGCACAACGAAACGTTCCGTATCGGATTTGACGTTCAAATAAGGCCTGTGAAGCTTCAAATTATGCGAACTTAACAAAGAAAAACAACACATCCCGTGGAAAATGAAGCCTGGACGCTGAATTTTCGCGCTGTTTCTGAAGTCCACGAGAGACACTTATCTGAAATTATGCAACTTGGAGGGATAAATTGGTCTTGCAAATAATTCTCAAGTGGCTTTTGCAACATGTTAAGTGCTGTATAAAAATTTCTTATAAGGTCACGTGAAGGGACGCTATCGAGATTTTCGCAACCAATTGGTAAACCAACTTGTTCACTGGGAAATGGGATTTGAATGAGTTCAATATCTAGCCCCATTTCTCTTGCCCGATTGATAATTGCTGCGACCTCGACGCTAAGCGTGGCGTAGTTACTAAGCTAACCTTCACACCGTGCTCGGCGAATAGCCTAGCCATGTCGATCATGGGAATCATGTGGCCTTGTGCTAGTAATGGGATTAACACAAAATGAAGCTTTTGAGAAATATTATTGGCTGCCATTCTTGAACAAAAAAAAAAAGGCTTAGCTTGTAAAGTTTGAAAGGAAAAAATAGAGCTTCAGTGGAAAAGAAGACTTGCATTTGCCTTAAAAAGATGATAATTTATCAAGTCTTGGAAGAATAGCTTGACTGGTTCTTAGTTAATGTAGAAGAGGCTTCAGTTTAATTATAAGGTGATGATAATGGGATGCAGGTGGCTTTGGATTAAGGGGTTAGTTAGAATATCATTTGCTCAAATGCGGCGGAGTTATCGAGATTTCAATTTTATAGATTTTTAATATTTAAAAATGATAATTTCAAAATCAAAGATTATGTGAAATTCATAAGTAGGGATAAATATGTTTTTTTTAATATTTTATATATATATATATAATTATAAATTTTAATTGTTGTTTGATAGATTGAAATTGAATTGATAATTGAGGTTTTTTTATTTATTTTAAAATAACAAAATCCCTAACTCCGTAGATAGAATAAAACTAATTCTTTTTATAATTACATATATATAAATTGTTGAACATGTTTAATACGATGAGAAAATCTGGTAAAATAGTAAAGTATCTTACAGTCAAATGAAATTTTTGAATATCAAATATAAATATTTGACTATAAATTTGTGCATTAGAAATGATGAAGACTTGGTCGGGGTTGAGGTATTGGGTCATTGAGTCAATTGCGGCTAGACTTGAACAAAAAGTTTGAAGGGGTTGACTCAAAGGGGCGTCCACAACTGGAACAAGTTATTTGGACAATTAGCGAAGGTGCCGTGCTCCGATCCCTGCTCACATGCAATATTAAATTTTAATCCTTTCTACTCTAATTGCTTCCTATGGAACTTTTTTTTTTTTTTT
>JACEIK010012426.1:3507-25260 GCA_018107945.1 Datura stramonium | reverse complement strand
AAAGTCCAGAAGGGAGAAATACTCACTTTAGGGCTTGGAGTATATTGACACTAATTTGGAGCAATTCCACTTACCTTAGCTCGGTAGCACGACGATTCGCGGGCCAAATTTTACGAAACTAAACCCGTAGGAATGCTCCTTGCTGCTTAATACCTCGGTATCTCGGATTGATTCGAGTTTGGACCGTGTTTGATGGCGTAATCGGAAGAAAATTATCAAGAAACCTTGTTCTCCTCTGTTCTCTCTTGACTTTTCTGGAAAATTTATGAAATATAACTTTAAAACCGAATTTGGAGGCTTATATACTTGGGCCTGGATAGGGCCTCCGTGACACGGAGCCAACGCGGAGGCCCTCCCTCTGTGGCACGTTGCCATCGCGGAGGGGCTCTGCCCCGGCTCCTTCCGCAATGGTTCGACGGATTTCTTATCCGGTCTTTTTTCGGGCCTTTTCCTAGCATGTATGGCATTCAAAAACTCTTAACCAACATGCGAATAGGCCATCTACATATTGAGAATTTACGGGATGTAACACCAAACATGTTAGAATCCACCATGATAGGTAGTGCACGACGGTGGAAGGTGAAAATGTTTAGAGTTTTTTCTAGTACCAAATGAAGGAGAGACCGGTGTGGCACAGTGGAAGAGAAGACAAATGCATAAAATGAATAAACCATGAAGAAATTATGGCAGTGTTGTTGCAATGGCCAACCCGACAAAGTTCATCGCAATAGCTTGCGCGATGTGGTGAAAGGTAGTCCGAAGTCAAATTTTAGCTAACCCCTATTTTGACTAGAAGAAGTTTTTATGAAGGTTTTTCCACCTATATAAAGAGACCCTTAGGTTAATTTATTTGAGTTTGGATGCCATTAGGAGGATTTTAGCACTTGGAGAACATTAATGTCACGAAATCTTTCAATTTTTATTTTTTTCATCTCTAAGTCTGTATAACTGATACTTATTCTATGATTGTTGTTATGAACATACGTGGCTAATATCCTTGGTCCAGGGTTATAGTAAACACATGATTATTATTTTATGAATTTAAATTGACTTGTTAGGGTATCTATCATCATGTTACGGCTCGCGTGGTAGTTTGCTTAATCTTGCTTTAAATATTTTATTACTTAGCTTCCAGTAAAACAAATCTAAGAGTCATAGATGTGACTCAAGATGGGGATCCTAGTGCATTAAGGTTAAGAAAAGCATGATCCTTTCCCTGCATAGGGGATTGATATGTTGGTAGGATAAAGATGTACTTAAACAACTTTCCTGATTAATGCACGACATAATTATAAGCGTCTTTGACATATTCTTGAACACTGTGAGGTAGGTGTAGAAGCAATGACATGGATCTGAGGGCTACATAACTTGAGAGAGCTTAGTCACAGTAATTTTCATTAATCAACAACTGAGCAGAGAATTGGAGTCAATTTAAGTGATTACACAACATGATTGCTCATAAAATCTTAACCCTATAATATTATCTCCTATTATGCTAAATCCTTACCTCTCAACCTCAACAAGCATAGTTTAGAGTAATTACATAGTTTATTTTCCACATTAGTTTGTAAAACAAAAATTAAAACTTATGGTGAAAAGATCTATGTGATTAATTAATAATAGCTAAATCCTTACCTCTCAACCTCAACAAGCATAGTTTAGAGTAATTACATAGTTTATTTTCCACATTAGTTTATAAAACAAAAATTAAAACTTATGGTGAAAAGATCTATGTGATTAATTAATAATAGTTAATTCGTTTAAACCATAAAAACAAGTCCATAAGGGATCAATATNGGATCAATATATGACTTCCTTAGTCACTGCATTAATTGGTGATCATGTACGCTTGTATGTGTGTCTAGAAGAGATCAAGTTTTTGCACCTTTGCTGAGGACTTGATAATTAATGATTTTTTTTCTATTATCATATTTGTTGCTCAAGTGTTAACTGATGTAGGATGTATTTAGACACTTATTTGTCTTATTTTGCCCTTGCTTAGCTATTTTTTAATAATAAATTATGTGTGTTTTATTGAATTTTATATGATATTTGTGAAAAAAAGCTCATGACATGGTTAGATGTTTGCAGGGGTTAAAATGACATATTTGGATTTAATTGAGGCTTAAAAGAGCAAGTGTTGCCAAGCAGAGCTTGAAAGAGAAATTGACACAATATGATAGAGGTTGGTATCGCGTAGGCACACTTGTGCTATGGACTACACAATGCGAAGGCAGTTCTAGGAAAGGAGAGGCGCAATACGACACATGGTTGGCGTCATAGCCTGCGGGACGCGCAATGATGTCCTAGGAATGGCCAGCGTCCAATCCAAATTCAAGTAGGAGCATAAACTGCAAAATTCAACCCCATTCCAAGTAGGAAAAATGCAAGCTTAATCTAATACTATATATACCCCTTCTTAGAATGTTTTAGGTGTTGAATATTTTGGAATTTAGTGTCAACACTTGCACAACTCATAACTTACGAATTGATGGACATACTTAGCCGAATATTTATTGGAGAATTCATCAAGTTCTTTTGATTCCACTTAGCTTTGGAGATTTGTTAAACAATTTCATATTATTATAAATATTTCATTATGATTTCTTCTACATCTTATTTTATTATTTTCTAAAAGATGAGTGGCTAAATCTCTTGAGCTAGGATTGTAGAAACCATGAAGGATAATTAAAGTAGGAAAAATAAAATAGTAATTTTTAAATGGCAAATTGAGTGGATTGTTATTCTTTTTGTTTTAGTAAGTTTTAGTAGTTGCAAATATTGAAACGTGTTTGTATCATCAACTTGCTCGACCAAAGAGGTTGAAGTTAGGAAAAGAGAATAACAATAGAAATTTGAGGCTACCAACCCTCATCTAGTTAACTTGAGCTCTAACTAAGAATAGTAAATTAAAGACTTATGGTGAGAGAGAAATATACACACTTAAAGTATGAGAGGATTTAGGTGAAATTCATCTATGTAGGTGAGAAGCATTAGATAAACTTAATCGTCAATCTTATAAAAAATTTACTGGGATAGATCACTAATAAAATAAGCTTACTAAGTTATGAAATCATGAAAAACACAATTCTAGTTTTATCTCATTAAGTTGATAACAACTCAATCATTGTTTATAATTACTTTTTCTTTTATTTGCAACCCCCCTTCCAAAAAATTGACTATCGGTTGATTTACTCATCATTAACATATTATTTTTTCTCTATTCCTTGTGGGATCGACCCCAATCTAGTTAGGTTATTATATTTGACAGTCACCATTTTATACTTTATTACGAGGCATAATTTGGGCGTGATCATGAATGATTTGATATTAGTTATATGTATCGAGGTATCAATCTTTTAATGTGAAGGGTTGATAACAATAATAACTTTGAGGATTTTTATAAGATCCTGAGAGAATGTTTCATCAGTGATGAAGGGAGTTGAGATTCTTGCAAGACCAACAAGCTCCTCTAGAACTTGAAATCGCAGTAGAAGATCTAGGGACACAGTACAAGAGGTGGCAATGCCTTTAGTGAGCAATGTCACTTAGAGTATTGTTAAGACCAACTGCACTAGGAATTTTGAGCTTAAATAGAGTATGATTCAATTACTTCATACTAATGGATAGTTCGTGGGTTTGTCATGTGTGGATCCTCAACAACACATTCAAAATTTCCTAGAGATCTGTGATATTTATATCACTATAGAGGTCACATTTGACTATGTCAAACTTATATTGTTTTTGTTATCCTTACTTGGAGAAGCTAAAAGGTGGTTGTGAGGGGAGTCTCCTAACTTAATCACCATATGGGAGGATTTTTCCTAAAAATTCTTGGCAAGATTCTTACTTTTAGGAAGACAATGAGGATGAAAAGAGAGATTATGTCCTTCATGCAGAAGGATAGTGGGGGGTGAATCGTAGTGTTCTTCTTGAAAGCGGTTCAAGACTATTCTTTGAGATTGTCCTTACCATAACCAGTCCATTGAAATTTTAACGCATACTTTTATTGAGTGATTAAACCTTTACAATATGATTTTGTCAGATGTAGCAGTGGAAGGACATATCTTGGAGAAAAAATTCAACTAGATATATGCTTTATTGAACAAGTTCTCGAAGAGCAACCGACTAATAGGGTGATGTGAGAAAATGTGCAGTGTAGAAGACAACAAGGGTTTTAGAGATTGATGTGGTATCATCTATCCGCACAAATGTGTGCTATTCAAATTCAACTCTATAAAATTTATATGGGGCTTCCACAGCCAGAAGTTCAACTAGTAAATCAGGCACAAGTATTTTGTGAATTCTACGGAGAAAGGCATAGTAGTGAGATGTTCCTTGCAAATCTAGAAGAGGTACACTTTGTAGGTAATGTCAATAGGAATCCAAATAATCATAACTAATATGAAAATACTATAATCCAAATTGGAGGAACCATCTTAACTTCTCATAGAGTGGAAATCAAGGTAGCCAAAATTAATATCGTCAGTAGGGACAACAAAAAAATTATCACTTCACCAAGGTGTTGATCCCTCTAAAAATGTTGTAGATATGATGAAGAGGATGATGGCTGATCATCAAAAAATAATTGCTGACATGAGTAAGATAATGGCTGACACTCAAAATCGTGAACTTGTAATATGAATTATAGAGAGACGGATGGGGGAAATAGCAATTGCACAAAATACCAGCCCAAATAGTTCTCTCCCTATTGAAATAAACCCCAATCATAAATTTAGGTAATATTGTGTTAGGATGTAAACTAAGACACTACTTGGGAGATAATCCAAGCCACCATCATCCCGCAATGTTAAATTAAGCTCTTATTGGGAGGCAACCCAATCTTGTATTGCTTCCATAATCGGTTCTTATATTTGTTCTACTTGATAGGTTTTGTTGAAGGTATATGGTACAGTTTTAGGTGCTAAAATAGGCTCTAGATAGAGATAAATAGGGCCAATAGTGAAAACTGAATGATTAAAGAAAATTTGGAAAATTCTAGAGATTACCACGATGTGGTGCCCAACACAGTGAATTTCACCATGATGGGCAGTTCACCGGGATTCCAAGGTAAGGATAGGTGACATCTTTTTTAAGTGTGGAAAAGGAAAATCTACCATGATGCGGAGCCCAATGAAGTGAATTTCACAGTGTTGGGCAGCTCTTCGTGATGCAAAAAGGATTAAACTTCAAATTTTTCTAAGTGTGAAGATCATGGATCACTGTGACACGATAGCCAATGCAGTGAATTTCATCATCTTGTCCAGCACTCTATAGTGACTAGTCCTCCGCGATTGAGTCCGTAGACGTTGCCTGACCCACCATTCTTTTAAAAACCCCAGCCGGCCAAGTCCTATTAATTGATCATAACAATATCATGAAAATACTGCAGGGACCTATATATATATATAGAAAACACACACACACTTTTCTCCACTCTCCCTAAACTCTCCCGACTCTCCATCTTCCCTCAATCATCTTCCCCAACTTCCCCAAGTCTCTCAAAGTTAAGGATTCTCTTGTAAGTATTTTTCACTAATCCCAAAAGCATGAATGTATATTATATTCCTTCTCTCCCCATTGTTGTGGAAGAATGGCAGTAGCAAACATATATAGTTATTTTTGCTAGGATTCTCTTTGATTTTAGAAGCTTTTGGTGATGCTCTCATGGCTAAATATGATATGCAGTATTGTACACCCCCATCCCTTATTTAGATTGTGATTTGGTTTAGCTATTAGTAGATGAAATTGAGCCCTGAAATAGCGGATATTTTGATTTTGCATCTCTTGAAACTCACCATACATCTATTTCACACTCCATGTTCAATGCAATGCCCTAAAGTGTAGTCATATGTTGTTTCTTTCCTATGATAGATGGATGGTGATCATCTTAAAGTTAAAATAGTCATTTAGTAGTATTCATATGGTGTTTACCTTACATATGTGTTCAATTTAAGTGTGTGGTGGTAGCAATGTAATTGGAGAGTTGAAAGTGTAAGAATTGATATTGAGGCAATTTTTTCTTCTAACCGTGTGTATTGATGAAAAGAAAAGGGGAAGTTCGATGTACCATTAGCGGCTAGTTTTATTTATGCTCACGAACTAAGTGTGGGATCATTCAGTTACACACTTTACTTTTTCTTTAGTAACACTGGTGTTCATGATTGTAATTTTCTGTTTGGGTAGATACATTACGGTGCAACCATAACCATCTTTAGCCTCTTATCCACCCACCAAAAAGAGACACAGGGCTAGTGAAGGGTCGAGTAGTTAGGCTCGGCCCCATCTGGATGAACAAGATCCTATACCAGGGGATATTGACTGAAATTTGTAAAGGAGCATCGCTAGACTTGGTTCAAAAACTTCAAGGTAGAAAAGTATGATGTTGAGATTGCAGTAGATGAGGAGTCACTGAAAGGAGCCTTCCCCCCATATCTGGTAGACCATTTAAAATCTAGGTTTGAAGTTTGTGCTTGAGCAATCAACTGATGTCAATATCAACCTCGTTCGTGATGTTTAAGCAAATTAGGACCTCAACAATCCTGATGAAGTTCCTATAAGGGGGAAAGTGGTTGATTATCCTAGCAGTGCCCTATGCAGGTTTTTACTGGCCCCAGATATTTCAATGGATGCTTTGACAGGTCTTGCATCTAAACTATCCTATAGGAGATTAGACATTTGTTATGTGGGGCTAGTTCCATGACCATATTGACAAGACCAAGAGTGATAGTACCCATGATACATTGCCTTTTTGTTGCTTCCAAAAAGATGTTCGAGTGTGGCTGAAGATATTAAGCCTTCGATTGATTCTTGACCATCACCTCACTAATGTGAAGAGGATAAGGTTGTGTTTCTTGTACATAATGATGATTTGTGAGCCAGTGAATAGGTCATCTGATGAAATCTAAGATGAAGGAAGTCCAACAATACAAGTCTTAAGGCTATTTTTCAAGAATATGCTTACCTAGTATTATGTAGTGATTACGTGGAGAAGGAGCCTCGTGACCATACTTAGCCTTCCATTACCAAATGTATAGATGTGAAGGGGTGAAAGAACCTGATACTGTTGGAGGCACTACATTGATTGTGGCTGAGAGGAACACTAGAGGTAAGAGTTATATGACCCATTTAAATGGGATGATAGATTTGCAGCTGGAGATTGGAGGTGGCCCTACTACTCCCGGGGAGCGCACTAGCTTGAGTGAGAGATACCTGCTTAATACTCATGCCTGGTACATTTGCACCATGCGACAAAATTTTGTGGAACCTCTAGATGATGATGAGCCACACCCGATCAGTCATTGCATGATATAAAGGATATAGAAGAAGAAGAAGAAGAAGAACAACAACAACAACAACAAGAAGAAGAATAAGATGATGATGATGATGATGAGGAGGAGGAGCGAGATAGTGAGGATGGCGACACTGCTTTCGCTCCAACTAACTATGATGGGTAGATAGGGATTTTTTTATTTACACTCTTGATTTCATTTGATGCATCAATTCTAATATTTAAGTGTCGGGTGGAGAAGAAACTTTTGTTATTTCTATTATTCTCATAGGTGTTATATTTTTTATGATAATTTATTTTGTGGGAACAATTAGATCAATCAAGTTAATCAAAGACTATGCTATCGAGTGATTTATTCTTGAAATAGATGTTGCGCGTATTTACACACTTATTTTTCATATTTTTCTCATGTGTAGCTATGTTTTGAAAACAAATTATATATGTTTTCTTTGGTTTTATATGATATTTGTGAAAACGAGCTAACGCACATGATTAGATATTTGTAGGGATTAAAGTGATAGATTTGGACTTAATTATGGTTAAAAAGAGAAAATATAGCAAAACTAGGCAGAAAAAACAAGTATGGTAGAGGTTTGCATCGCATAGGCAAGGTCCACGCATGGAGCAGCATTTCATGCTAGCATCTTGACGCAATGGGATGTGCGGCGCAAGCAATCTTGGGTGGCCAGAGATTCCAATCCCAAACTTTGTAGGAACAGAAGCTACAAAGTCCAATCGCAGTCCAAGAAGAAATAATGAAGACTTAATTTACTACTCTATATACCCCTTCTTAGTATGTTTTAGGTATCCAACATCAAGAACAAAAAAATAGTGGACTTTTAGTGTCAATTCTTGCACAATTCATAACTTATGAATTAGTGTAATTAATTAGTCGAGTATTTGTTGGAGAATTCATCATGTTCTTGTGATTCAATTTAGCTTTGGAGATTTATTAAAAAATTTCATATTATTGGAAGTATTTCATTATGACTTCTTCTACATCTTATGTTATTGTTTTATCAAACATGAACAGCTAAATCTCTTGAAACTAGGGTTGTGGGAACCATGATAAATTAACGGAAGGAGGCAAAATAAAATAGTGATTCTTGAATGGTGAATTGAGTGGATTATTATTCTCTTCATTTTAATGAGTTTTAGAAGTTGCAAATGCTAAAACGTGCTTATATCTTCAACTTGCTCGACAAAAGAGATTGAAGTTAGGAAAAGAGAATAATAGTGGGAATTTGAGGCTATTAACCCTCATCTAATTAACTTGAAATCTAACTGAGGATAGTTAATCCAAGACTTAGGGCGAGGGAAAAATATACATACCTAAAGTCTGAGAGAATTTAGGTGAAATCTATCTATATAAGCCGACAGATGTTAGATGAACTTAATTGTCAGTATTACACAAAATTCACCAGTTAGGTCACTAATAAAATAAGCCTACTACGATATAAAAATCATGAAGAACACAATCCTAATTGTCTCATTAATTTGATAACAACTCAATCATCGTTAGACTTACTTTTTCTTTTTATTTGCAAACCCCCCTTTCGAAATATTGACTATAGTAGGGGTGTGAAAATTAATGGTTAAATCAATAACCCGAACCGATAATTGAGTTATTAGATTAATGATTCGGGTTATTGGTTTAACGCTTTGATTATCGATTTACTATTCAAAGTTATTGGGTTATTGGTTGGGTTATCGGTTTGACCACTTTTTTAACGGGTGAATCGATAACCTGATAATAATTTAGTAAATTATAATTTTAGCCTTCAATGTATAAAGTATCCAAACAAGAAAATGAAATGGGTGTCGATGAAAAGTGAAGTGGATAGTCTTTTAATCTAAATTAAGTTGATTGCTTTAGTTGAGCTAGTTCAATATATTTTCACCCACTTTTTCCTAGCTAGACATACTTATGGCCTATGAGATTTTTCATGTGAGATCTTAATGGTTAACCCGATAACCGAACCGATAATGATCAATAAGCGATTAACCAATAACTGATTAACCGATATCTTAATGGTTCTTTAACAGTTTAGCATGTCTAAAAATCGATTATCGATAAGTAAAACCAATAATTTATAAAACTGAACCGAACCGACCGATATGAATCCCTAGACTATAGGTCGATTTACTCATAATTAATATATTATCTCTTCCCTGTTCCTTGTGTGATCGATCCTAACCTAGTTGGGTTACTATATTTGATAGTGACCGCTTTATACTTCATAATAAGGTATACAATATTGAAATAGTTAACATATTATTTCTTTCCTAATCTCTATGGGATCAAATTTTTGTGCCGTTGCTGGGGAATACAGTGTTGAAATAGTTAATTAGTGTTTAAATTAGGCTTGTAGTCCATATTACGTTATTTATATTTTTGTTTATTCTTGAGTCTTCACATGACATGGTAAATCAAATCAAACCATTCAACCTTTCCCTATGGGAGGGACTAACAAAAGAATAGCAGCAGAAGCCTTACAAATTGCTGAACAGGCCCAACAAGATCAGTAGGTCAGGAGAGATGATCTCTATGGAGAGAATATTAATCTAGAAGAGGTTGTCTTTACCGGAGCGATAGTGCCACCCGCTCTACTAGTGAATGCTAAATTTGAAATTACTAGTACTATGATTCAGGTACTGAGAATGAAGGGGATATTTAAAGGACTAAGTGGAGAAAATCTCAATCAGCGTTTAATCAATTTCACCGGAATATGTAAAGCTTATAGACTACTAGGGGTTATAAGAGGCTATTAGGCTTAGGTTGGGTCCATTTTCTCTAACAAGGGAAGCGATAGTGTGGCTAAATGAGCTTCTAGATGAGTCCATTACCACCTGAGAAGAGTTTACTACAGCCTTCTTGGAGAGATTTTTCCCACCTTAACGGATGATTCAATTAAGGGATGAGATAAAGGACTTTAGACGGACAGCGGGGGAAGCTCTGCATGAGGCTTGGCTCAGGTTTAAAAAGTAATTAAAGAGGTGCCCAAATCATAAGCTTCCAGAAGAAGTTTTTCTGGAAATATTCTATAGGTCACTCAACTTTACAAACAAATTGATTACTAACAACATGGCATAAGGGTCAATTATGGTGCACACTTTAATGGAGGCCAATGAGATACTAGACAAGTTTGCAAAGACTAACAGAGCCTGGCACATTGTTGAGTCTGAAACTGCAGTTATAAACCACTCAAGGGGAATTCCAGCCAAGTTATAGAGAAGAGAGATGGAATGTGATTAAGACATGGCCCATATAAAAGCTCAGGTGGAATTAATCACCAAGCACTTGGCCACTATGAACGCAACAAAGGTGCAAGCAGTTAACATGTAAAGGGAGACATCTAGGTATGACTACTATTACCTCCATTATGAAGAAGAGGCTAATTTTTCTAACTATCACAGGGAGGATTTTCAACTTATACCCCAGTGTCTAATCTAGGCACCTAGCAGCACAACTACGGGAATCAAGGTCGGAACCATTATAACTATGACAGGTCAGGCTACAGTGGCGGAGAACAAGGAAATTGGAGAAATAGGGGACCACCAACAAATGACTCTAGAGATGCCAAGATAGAATCAATACTTAGCCAGGTCCTAATAAAGCTTGAGTTCACAAAAATCGGGTGTAAACAAAATGCATGAAGAGCTTTCTAGTATGGGTGAGTTGGTTGAATTGCATTCATCCCTTATCAAACAGTTAGAGCAAGGAATGGGGAAAATATCAGTAGGGTTAAAGAAAATACTTGACAATGATTAGTTCATGGCATTGAGCGGCAGATACTTAGAATGGAGTCCAATGTAGAAGAAAATAATTTGGTCCTAGTAGATGCAAGAGAGAGGAGTAGTACGCTATTTGACCACCGTATTGAAAGCCGTGAGTGATGTGTCGTGAGTTTACGACACTTTAATGCTTAAAACTAAGAAAATATGCAAATTTCGGGTATGTTTATATATATATGATGTGTTTGTGTTAAATGTTGCAAAAAAATAGGCCCGGAACGGGAAATAGTCAAAGTAAGGCATAAATGGACTGAACTGAAGGCTGATGCCCAGGCCACGAGTCGTTGTCTCAATGCACAACTTGTGCCTGGAGTCGTGGGAAGCAATGAAATTTTGTGAAAAAGAACCAGTGCACATCACGAGTTAAAGGAACGACTTGTTACATCTGGTAACGAGTTTTTCAGTCAGTAGTGAAGACTAGGAATATGATTTCTGAAAAATACCCAGTGAAGGCAACAGAAGACATAACGAGTCATTAGATGATTGGACGACACGTCATGAGAGCACTCGTATGAACCGTCGTGTGCACTGGAATTTTAAAGAACCAAGACCACGAGAGGCCTAACGACTCGTGCCTTTACACGACGAGTCGTTAGGTGACCCATCACCAAGACTGGGCCTACTATTGAGGATGATTTATTATCATTAATCACGACTCGTTAGGAGAATTAACGAGTCGTTACTTGTCCTATTACCCCTGCCGACCTAGAATCCAATTTTAGCTAGGATAAGATTAGTTTGGAACTATAAATATAATATTTAGGTTTATTTTCCGGGTATAGTTTTTTTTACTACTTTCACGTGGATTTTAGTGTTGTGAATGATCTTTCTTAGTTCAAGAAACAAAGTTTGTAATTTTGTTCTTGATTTTGGGAATCAAACGACATTGAAGTTTTGTTCATCGATTTTGGAGTTTTATTCCATACACGTGGTTTTCTTCTACGAGTTTTTGTATGTTACAATTATAATTTATTCTATATTTTGTGATTGTGATTATTCAAGTTAGCTAAATCCATAACTAGGATTGTGGGAACCATGAGGAATTAACACACATAGGTTAAACACTTAGTGATTCTTGAACGGGATTTAATGCATGTATTGTTTTTCCCTTTGTTTTAATTATTTCTTAACGATTGATAACATTAGAAATTGCCTTATTCTTACTTACTGGACCAAGGGGTAGTGAATGAGAAAAGGGATTAACAACGGAGATTTGAGTCTATCAACCCTCATCTAATAGCTTGAACTTGTCCAGGGATGCTAATCTGATAGGTAAGGGTTAATTAAGCATACACCCGTATATGGACCAAGTTGCATGGTGATAATCATCTGGATAGGGGATCAACCATTTAGGTGAACCTAACTTACCAATATTGCATGCTAAACATCGAAATAGATCACTAGTGTAAAAGCCTTGTGGTTATGAAGTCATGGGAAACACAGTCCTAGTAACTTGTTGATTGAATACAAACCAAAATTAATGTAAGAATTTACTAGTCTTTACTAGTGTTTATTATTTTATTTTTCAATTATTTCCCCCCATCGGAAATAAGTTAGCGGATAGTAATAGCTATTCACATTAACTCAAGTTCTTTCCATATTACTCGTAGGATCGACCCCAGCCTTTGTTGGGTTCTATAATTGACATTGACCGCTTTATATCTCAATTGTGAGGTGTAATTTGGGCGACATAAAATTTTGGCGCCATTGCCGGAGAATACGGCTAAGACTTTTGTTAATTGTGTTTTCTTTACTACTGGTTCTTATTTCCTTTTTATTTTTCTTTTTTTGTTTTTGTTCTTAATGTGTTTTAGGTTCGTGCATGCCCAGTACTAGGAGCCAAGAAAAATTCTTGGTTCAAATTAATCATGAACTTGAACAAACACTGAGAAATCTAAGAAGAATGACCAACATACAAGAGCAAGAGACAGTGGACCAAGCTACAATTAGAATGTTGGCACAGGAACAAGCTCGGGCAAGAGATAGAGAGCTAACAAGGGTTGCTGAAGAGCAATGCCTAGCTACTAAAGCAGAGCAAGCTAGAAGAAACAGAGGACTAGATCAGCAGAGGCACCGGTATTTCGATGAGGATGATGATGCTGATATTGATGAAGCCGGTGCCACTAGAGCTATTGTCCCTCCCCCTTGCTTGTTGGGGAAAATTTTGATATTATCAGTGCTATGATCCAACTGCTCAACATGAAGGGGATATTTATGGGTCATGCAACTAATGATGCACACACTCACTTGACAAATTTCGTGGGTATCTGCAAAGCTTATAAACAACTGGGAGTGAGTCAGGATGCAATTTGGTTGAGGTTATTTCCCTTTTCATTAGGGAGTGAGGCAACGCTCTGGTTAGCAGAACTGCCTAACGATTCTATCACTACATGGAGGGAGTTGAAAAGAGATTTTCTTGAAAGATTTCTCCCACCTTCCAGAGCTTTGCAACTTAAAGATGAGATATACAACTCAGGTAGTTATGTTCTGAGGCACTTCATGAGACATGGCTGAGGTTCAACAAGAAGCTCAAAAGGGTGCCCAACCACAGGATCCCAAATGATACATTACTGGAAATTTTCTATAGGTCTTCAAATGCTAACACCAAGGCGGTTATTGATACCGTGTCTGGAGGAAAATTTATAAGTCACACTTATGCTGAAGCTGCTGAGATACTAGACAGAATCACTAAAACCAACCACGCATGGCACACAAGAGAGTCGGAAACTCCAGCTGGTACTTATGCGATAGGTATGTCTGCAGAGCAGAGAAGGAAGGATGAAAAGCGAGATCAAGATTTTTCTGAGATAAAGACCACAATGGGGCTTCTTCCTAAGCATTTGATTGGAGCCGGAGCTGAAAAGGTAAATGTTGTGGGCTCTTAGGGTAAGGCCTCGAGAAATGATAGAGGTGAATCAGAATCTGAGGAGAAAGTTAATTATCTGAATGATCAAGGAGCGGGTTTTCGAACCAACACCCAAGGGTCTAACCAAGACTCTTGGTGTCAAGGTCAGGGTAACCAAGGTCGGAACTACTACAGGGACAACAATTACAAATTGAGGCCAATAGAGAGACAATGGAGACTAGAAGAAGCGTGAGGAGTACAAGAATGATAGAAGCGGTCTATATGTTCCTCCAAGGAACCGTGATCCAGATTCTAGTGGTTCGAGGGTTGAAGACATGTTGTCCAATGTACTTAAGCAGATGGAGGCAACATATGGCCATTCCAAGGAGCTCCGCCCTGATATTTCGAGTATGAATCAAAAGGTGGAATCACATGCCGTGGCCATTAAGAAGACTGAGCAGCAGCTGAGTCTAATGTCTATTGCGCTGAACTAGAGGCAGAAAGGCACACTTTTTAGCAATATAGTGCAGAATCAGAAAAATGACAGTCATTGCATGGCGGTCACTACTAGGAGTGGGAAGGTGACAGTTGATCCTCCGAGCCCAATTATGATTGATGAATCCGTAGAGCATGTATTGGTTGATGACGATAGAATGGAAGATTCCGAAGATTGAACTTTGGTTGATGATTCAGTGGTAAAGACTGTTCCTAGTAATGCAAAGGAGCATGGATATGTTAATAAGAAGGAGAAGGAGGCACCGCAAAAGTTCACATCGATCCCTAGACCTCGTCCCCCTTTTCCACAGCGCTTGAAGAAAAAGGTCGAAGATGGAAGTATCACAAATTTTTCTCCATGTTGAAATAATTATCTGTGAACATCCTATTAGTCGAGGCACTTGAGCAGATGCCCGGCTATGCTGAATTCCTGAAGGACCTTGTCACTAGAAAGAGGAACGTAATCTTTGAACCTACATATAACTTGCACCACTATAGTTCAATAGCAACCCCTTCTCCTGTTTAGAAAAAGGAAGACCTTGGAGCATTCACCATACCGTGCACTATTGGAGCCTTTAGTTTTGCTAAGGCTCTATGTGATCTGGGTGCTAGTATTAACTTGATGTCACTAGCAGTGTTCAAACAGTTGGGCTTGGGAGCCCCCAAACCGACTACAATGCAACTTTTGATGGCAGATCTTACGGTGAAAAAATCCAGTGGGAATTCTCTATGATGTTCTAGTGAAAGTGGAGTGCCTTATATTTCCACCCAAATTATTCATCCTGGACTGTGAAGTTTATTTTGAGGTCCCAATTATCTTGGGGTGACCATTCCTCTCCACCGGACGTGCTCTTGTATATATGGAGACTAGACAACTGAAATTCCTATTGAACAATAAAGAAGTAAAATTCAGTGTATGCAGATCCATGAAGAAGCCAAATGACATGAGGGTGGTCTCAGTAATTGATGTTGGGGAGCCTGAGTTCCCAACTATGCCTAACATAGAGTTTTTGATTCTTGATGACTTAGCAGCAATTTTGATAGACGTTGGTGCTAAGGAGATCCATGGGGTGAGGAGATTGTTAATGCACTTGCTGGCATGGGGTCATACACTTATTCTCCAAAGAAGATTGATCTTAATATGAAAAATCGGGTTACTCCACCAGCCAAGCCATCTATTTGAGGAGCCTACGATATTGGAGCTCAAAGCATTCCCGTCTCACTTCCGGTATGTATTTAGGAATTGGTAACACTTTATCGATCATTGTTGCAGCTGACATGGAGGAATGGCAAGTAGAGGCTTTGGTATCCATTTTGAAGATACATAAAAAAGCCATAGGGTGGACCATTGTAGACATTTTTAGAATCTCAGTCAGTACTTGCACTTACAAGATCCAACTAGAGACAGATTGTATTCCGAGCATTGAGCATCAGTGCAGGTTGAATCCACCTAAGCAAGAGGTGGTCAAGAAGGAAATCATCAAGTGGTTGGATGCGGGTGTGGTTTACCCTATTACTAACAAAAAATGGGTCAGCCCAGTTCAGTGTGTACCGAAGAAGGGAGGAATGACAGTGGTCCCAAATTCTAACAATGAGCTCATTCCACTCAGACTAGTCACCCGTTGGAGAGTATGCATGGATTATAGGAAGTTGAACCATTGGACTCAGAAAGATCACTTTCCTATGCCATTCATGGACCGGATGCTAGATCGACTTGCAGGTAGAGGATGGTACTGTTTTCTTGATAGTTATTCGGGGTACAATCAGATATATATAGCCCTTGAAGACCAATAGAAAAACACTTTCACCTGTCCATATGGTACATTTGCGTTCAAGAGGATGTCGCTCGGGTTATGTAATGCACCCGCCACTTTTCAACATTGCATAATGTCCATATTTTCTGACATGGTGGAGGACACCATTGAAGTCTTTATAGATGACTTTTCGGCGGTGGGAGATTCATTCGAGGATTGTTTAGCTCATTTGAGGAAGGTGTTTCAGAGATGTGAAGAGACCAACTTGGTACTGAATTGAGAAAAGTGTCATTTCATGGTCAAAGGAGGTATAGCGCTAGGGCACAAGATTTCTGGTAAGGTATTGAGGTGGACAGGGCAAAGATCGAAGTGATTGATAGTCTACCACCTCCAATTTTTGTGAAAGGTGTTCGAAGATTTTTGGGTCATGCAGGGTTTTACAGGCGATTCATCAAGAACTTCTCAAAGATTTCATATCCTTTATAGAAACTACTTGATAAAGAGGTGATGTTTGTTTTTGATGAGGCATGCCTGAAGGCGTTTGAATGCCTAAAAGAGAGATTGACCACTGCCTCGATAATAGTGGCACCTGACTGGTCTTTACCATTCGAGGTTATGTGTGTTGCTAGCGGAGTGGCCCTAGGAGATGTGTTGGGTTAGAGGTGTGAAAAGATTTTCCATCCTATTTATTACGCTAGCAAGGCTCTTAATGCAGCTCAGAAAAATTACGCCGTGACAAAACAGGAGTTGTTGGTTGTAGTTTTTGCATTTGAGAAGTTTCGGGCATACTTGCTTGGAACTAAGGTGATAGTCCATACATACCATGCAACTTTGAGGTATCTAATGGAAAACAAGGATGCAAAGCCATGGTTGATTCGATGGGTTGTGCTGCTACAACAGTTCGAGTTTGAGGTAAAAGACCGGAAAGGGACTGAAAACCAGGTGGCGAATCACTTATCAAGATTGGAACCTGATCCAACACTTTGAGATGAGAGTGACATAGATGATGCATTCCCTGACGAGCAGGTGTTAGCGGCCTCACAGGATCTCATCCCACGGTTTGCAGACTTTGCTAATTATCTGGTGAGTGATGTTGTACCGGAGCACTTCTCTTTCCGCCGACGGAAGAAGTTCATGTCTGATGTGTGGAATTTTTTTTGGGATGAGCCCTACTTATTTTGTATATGTGTTGATGGGGTGATTTGGAGATCCGTGCCCGAGGTAGAGATGTTGAGTATACTGGAGGCCTGCCACTCATCTCCCGTTGGGGGTCACCATAGCGGGATTCACACAGCCCACAAGATTCTGCAATGTGGGTATAATTGGCCAACCATTCACTAGGATGCGCATGATTTCTCAAAGGCATGTGATGCATGCCAAAGGCAAGGAGGCATATCAAGGAGGCATGAGCTTCCTCTTACTCCTATCCTCATAATTGAGTTGTTTGAAGTGTGGGGCATTGATTTCATGGGCCCATTTGTGAGCTCAAATAGGATGAAGTACATACTTGTTGTTGTGGACTAGGTTTCAAAATGGGTGGAGGCAGTTGCGCTTCCAAATAATGAAGGGAAGAGTGTCACAGCATTCTTGAAGCGAAATATATTAAATATATTTGCTAGATTTTGGACTCCCAGAGAAATCATTAGTGTTGGGGGTTCACACTTCTATAACTGGCTGTTTCGTACTTTATTGGAGAAATATGGGGTAAAACACAGGGTGGAAAAATAGTTGTTACTATTCAATTCTAGGCTTCACTTGTTTCCTGGCAAGTTGAAGTCAAAATGGTTGGGGCCTTTTCGAGTGGTTCAAGTATTCTCCCATGGGGCATTTGAACTGGAAAACCATGAAGGAAAGCGCTTTAAAGTCAATAGTCAACGGGTGAAAGCATATCTAGGGATAGGCAAAGAAATAAAACTAGTGGATCTCTGGGCTCTAGGTGAAATCTGAGTAACTCGGGGACTTGCATCGTGCTGCGATGTTAAATCAGGCACAGCATGGGAGGTAACCAATCGAGGTGTTTTGGTGAAGTTTGAGTAGTAAAAATACCCGAATCGTGCCACGATGTTAAATCAGGCGTTTCTTCGGAGGCAACCCAAGTTGTAATTGTAAGAAAACTATAGTGTTTATATTTGTTGATGTGTGTAGGTGATTAAGATGGGAAACTTGAAGTTAAAACCAAAAATCTGATCTTGAGTTGCTGGTGCCAAAAAGCACAGAACGAATCTTCATCAGACCAAATAACTCGTTAAATGGATCGTGAGAACTGCCGTAGAAAACAGTGTGGACAACAATTGACCAAACGAGTTGTTTCTAGTGAGAACGACTCGTGGGGTCTTCCGTCAAGTCTAACGGATCAAAGATGGAATTAAACTGAAAATGTGCCAACGAATGACTTAACAAATTGTTTGGATACCCAACGATTCGTTAAATTACCCGTCAGGAAGATACTGCAGTTCAGGGCCTAGCACTCATGCCACGACTCGTTGGGTAGCACCACAGGTCATTACACGAGTCGTTAGGTCCCAGGTAAGACTCGACACCCAGTAAATTGAATGAATAACAAAACGAGTCATTTCTCTTGTGGGTCATGGTATGTTTTTAATTAACTTCCACCCGACTCGAGCTACGCACAAATTAGGGTAATTTGTCTTTTTAACATATTAATCACTCGATTTTTTCCCTCCAAATCTAACCTGACTTTAAAGCTAAAATTTTTTAACTTTAAAATTTCCCACTTCTTCATCATTCCAAAATCACTTCTTACTCACAAATCACTCACACGCACATGATTATACTCAATTTTCGCAAGTGCCACATCCTCTTGCAATTTCAAATTCAAATCTCTCTTTTGCTCAAATCGCAATTTTTGTGAATATTCGATTACTTTGTGCTTTGCTCTACTTGATTTCTCACGTAATAATTGTGAATTCATACAAATACCATAAGTTTTATGGAACCCTAGTGCCAGGACGATTGTATGTGAATTTGAACACGGGACCCTTAACAGATATGATGATATGTGCTTGTGGGAATTTTAATTTAGTTGATATGGAACATGGGTACTGTTACTTTTCATAGAATCTTGAGCATGAACCACATAACGAGTAGTGGTATCACCCAACAACTCGTTGTGTAGCTCATCCTAAGTGGGAAATAGAAGATACAGACCAGTGTACCTCACAACTGGTCTAACGAGTCGTCGTCTCAGGTAACGAATCGTTGTGACTAGTCATTAAGTTTACTGGTCCAACAAAGAAAAACTCAGCCTGGAGACAACGGTTGACCTCACGAGTCATGGCCAGTGGCAACGACTTGTTAAGTCACCCGTCCTGTCTGCAGAGACAGTTGATAGTTGATTATGTTTCATCTTAGCTTGTATACTAACTTATATTCCACAGGTACAATGGCTTCGAAGGGTACACCAAAGAAAGGTTTGTCCAAGAAACAGGTGCCAAAGAGGAGTCAGCCATCATATCGCAGACTTAGGGACGCGCCCTCCTCCTTCGAAGAGTTGAGTAGCTCGAAGGAGGAATACGAAGTTTAAGAATAGCAGCTTGTGAGGAGACCCACCAGGGCTAGGACCCAAAGAACTACAAATCTAACAGCCCTGGTTGATGCTCCTAATCCACTTGCAAGAGACCCCCAAAGCCGAGCAGAAGACAATGTTGGGGCCACAGTCCCGATTGCTCCCGAGGGCACCATAGCTGCATAAAATGTAGAGGGTGCAAATGAGTCACGTTCCCAACAAGGAAGTACATATGATGAATTGACATAGACATCCAATACATCTAATGATCAACCATGACAGGTGCTGCGATAGTGTGTTCGCGGTATGAGGGTCATTTACAACAGGGACATTGCTCCGAATGAAAAAGGCCATCCATAGAGGAGCATCTGCGAGGAGCCCAGACTGGTCACCATGCTGCTCAAGGACCTCCTTTAGCTGCATGATTTGTTTAATAGAAACAGGTTTGGGTGGTTAACTTAGCCATCGGAGAGCTACAACCCTTGCTTGGTTAGAGAGCTCTATGCAGCATATGTAGCCACGTTACAACGTCTGACATTGGGAGGCCAAGACTGGAAGAAGAGACCCGCATTTACATAGGTGTTGGTTCGAGAGAAGCCTATAGATATCTCAGAGAGGACCATCTCCAGACTGCTATATGGTCTAGACTATCATGCCCTGATGAATACGGCCGAGTTCGATCATAGATTGTCAGAGCTCAAGAAAGTTAAGACCAAGAAGCTGAATAGTGTAGAGTGAATCAGACAGTACATTGGCTTGCATGAGTTATTGCCACACGGGGTCCATTGGTTGAGTGGTTTCATGGCACCGAGTCCCAGATAAAAAAGGCCACTTTGAACTTCCAAGATAAATTTTGGTGGACATTGGTTCGACACAGGCTGGTACCGACTAACAATGATAATGTCCTTTCACCTGAGGGAGTTGCATTGGTAGCTAACATCATGGAGGGGTACACCATAAATTTCTCGTGGTATATTGCTGAAGAGATTTGAGAGCTGGCGATAAATGATAGCACTACCATTCCCTTTCCATGCCTCGTTGATAGACTCTATCAGGAACCAAAGGTTCCAGAGTTGCCATCGGTTGATCAGCGAGTGGTGGTCCATAAGATCATTGATATCAGGTTAATAAGAGATGACACAAACCCGGTATCGAGAACGAGGAGTCAGTCTACCACATCTGCTGGAGTGACTATATTGGAAGAGGCATTGATTAGCGGTATGCAGACTAATGCTGCATTGTTTATTGATATTGCGGCAGAGCCCATAGAGGCCATAGAGACAGGTAGCCAGCCTGAGGCTACAGATGCAGCCGACACTCCCGCACCTACTGATGTTCCAGAGTCATCATCCACAACAGCATCTCGACCACATGTTGCACCCTCAAGTGTTCCTTGAGCTGTTCTAGTCACTATTTCCAAATAATTCTTGACTGACATGGCTAGACGGCTGGTTAAAGCTGAAAAACAACAAGCACACACGGCTTTGCAAGTTAAGGTACTGATGGAGAAAGTTAAGCCGTGGGTTACAAAGGAGTTGGATGTTCTCTCAAGCTCAGTTCATGGCTGGTTAGATGTTTTCGAGAGACACATGGATGAGCGCTCTACATAGTACAGGCGTTCGAGCTGGCAAGGTGGTATGTAGAGGTAGCAGCACTCCAAGCGGAGGTGCGGGAGTTGTCTGCACGACAGTAGCTACAATATCTCCACCCGTGCTTCCAGTGATTTAGGATGAGAGCGAAGAAGAGCTACCACCGATATTTGACTTCATCACTAAGGAGTTGGTGGTGCAATATAAGGGAAAGAGGCCTCATGAGGAGGCGAGTTGTGAGGAGGATGGCTTCTGCTCCATCAGTAGAAGTGAGAGCGAAGAGAGATGGAGACAGTTCTACATTTATCCAGTGAGGAGGCTCGACAAAGGCCCGCAGTTGAGGCATCAAGATCTCATGGAGAAGGGAAGAGCTCAGTTGGTTCTGACAACACACCGGGTCAAGCCGGTGGTATTGGAGAGGACACTGGAGGAGTATCTACACCCTCCACCGACCAGGT
>JACEIK010012424.1:7067-17987 GCA_018107945.1 Datura stramonium | reverse complement strand
TTGCATTTATATGTTACGAAAGAGACCTATTACGACCACAAATTAAGCATTTGTCATTTCAATGCTACATGTGTTAAATTGACTCAGTATAAGCTTTATCGGATCCATTCATGATTATGATTGAGAATATTTTTATTTCAACCCGGTATGACACACCAGCTGGAGATGTTTTTATTTTACCCTAGTATGACACACCGGCTTGAGATATTTTTATTTTTTACCCCGATATGGTACACAAGCTGAAGATATTTTTATTTTTACCCTGATATGGTACACCGACTGAAGATATTTTTATTTTTTACCCCTCTATGGTACACCGACTGGAGATATTTTTATTTTTACCCTAGTATGGTACACCGGCTGGAGATATTTTGATTTTTACCCCGGTATGATACACCAGCTGGAGATATTTTATTTTACCCCGATATCGTACACCGACTGGAGGCATCTTTATATGGTTTTTATGGTCGACTGGCCACCGATATTACAGTTATTGTTTTTCTTGTGCATTACTTGGTGCATTTGCACTTTAGTATTGACTTATTGTCAGGTTTCAGTTTCAAGGATTCCAAGTTGTTACTATTCCTTATTTTTGGCTCAGTTATCATTGCTATCTTATATGTTTATAGTTTTTAGCCTTACATACCAGTACATTTCATTCGTACTGATATCCCTTCGCCTAGGGACTTGCTTTCGTGCCTCAGGTTCAGGTAGAGGTCGGGATTGCCAATTGCAGTAGCAGTTCATGAGATCAACAGATGTGTTGGTATGCTCCTTTCTTTCTATAGCTAAGATCTGGTTTTGTTTCAGTTAGAGTTTTGCGATGCAATTTTGGGTAGGTCAGAGCCCTGTTCCGACCCTCAGTCAGTTTACTCTTTAGAAGCTTTGTGGACTTAGTTGTACAGTGTTATTCAGTTTGTGGCCTTATCGACTTTTTGTTGTTTGGTTTAGCATACTCATAGCATTGTTTGCATTTCAGTTGTTTACGATGAATTGGTTAGACATTATGGGTCCAGTTTGTGCTCCAGTTGATTGTGACAGGTGGCTTGGACGGCCTAAGTGTTATAGTTACAGATGTCATATAGCCGGCATCCTGATCAGTCAGGTATCGGGAGCTAGTCGTGCCCTCCCCTAGTTTTGGGGCGTGACGCGAAGTATGGTGTGGCAAAAATCAGAGAAGGTATAAGTCAGCTGGTGAATTTTATTAGCAAGCTTGTGACCATACTAGTAGGAAGTCAGGTTCAGCAGGTCCATCAGGTCCAGACTCCACCACCTTCACGTGAAGTGTATGGAGAACGCTACGCTTATTCAGGTTGTCTACTTAACCTAGAATCTTTATTTTTTATGGGATACCAAGTTCGTGGTGGAGGTTTTATAGGTAATTGCTATAACCAGGGGTACAGGAATGCAGCCAGTCCCTCATGGGGAGGGAATCAGAATTTTCAAAGGCCCCAGAATACCTATCTAAGACCTCAGGCCCAGCAGTTAAGTAGTTCACTTGAGGAAACAATGAAACAATTGATGGTGAAACGGGCCTAGGTGGTGAATGAGATATAGAATTCCATCCATGAGCTGGAGATACAGATGAGGCAACTGGCCCTGCAACAGACTAATAGACCACAAGGGGCACTTCTAAGTAACAACCGAGAAGAACCCCAAGGAAAATATGAGCGCAATCTCTTTGCGCAATGGTAAAAAGCTAGGTGAGGTGATCCCCAAGAAAAAAAATTTGATGAGGAGTAGGTTGTGATATCCAAACCGGAGGTTGGTGAGTTAAGAAACTCAAAGCCAAAGTTGGTAGAAACCAAGCCACCCCCTCTATTTCCTCAAAGATTTAAGAAGCAAAAGGAGGACTCAACCTGCCAGAAATTTCTTAAGGTGTTGAAGCAGGTATATATTAACTAACTTACCATTGGTGGAGCTTTTGCAGGAAGTTCCAAAGTATGCTAAGTATTTGACGAACATTGTGGCCAATAAGAGGAGGTTAACAAAGTTTGAAACTGTGGGTCTCATAGAAGAGTGTAGTTCTCTGGTTCAAAACAAAATTTCCAAAAAGTTGAAGTACCCCAAGAGCTTCACCCTTCTAGTGGTGATTGGGAACAAGTAAGTAGGTTCGGCATTGTGTGACTTTGGTGCAAGCATTACTCTGATGCCTACATCCTTGTTTAGAACCTTGGGTTTAGGTGAACCACATACCTATAGAAGATTCCTTGGGAAGAAGCAAAATCCCTAGTTCTTGGCTTGAGATGTCTGCCTGAGTTCAGCATATAGTTATTGAGAGGAATGAGGAAAAATACTTAGCTAATTCCCTGAATTCCCTTCCCAAATACCACAAATTGACGTAGTTTAGGAATGAAAAAGAGTGGGGAGTTATGAAAATACCCTTGGGAAAACACACTTAAACATGTCTGCTAGTCGTCACAGGCCACACCACGAGTCATTGGTTGTTACCATGACTCGTGGTGACAAGTCATGACATGTTGGACCAAATTTTCATCCTCTAATCTTCTTACCCCGGGTGTTAGTCCCAACCCAATATTACATACCACGAATCATCCCATGTCTCGTGGTATGTCAATAGTCTAGCACCTTTCCTGAACATTCACCCAATGATTCCATACCATGACCCTCACCAGACTACCATGAGTCTTCCTTTGACTCGTGGTCACTAAAATAGTCCGGTACAGTTCTCTGAAGTTTATGCAATCCATTACTACAACTCATTGTATGGTCTAATGAGTCTTCATATGACTTTTGGGTTCTGGGAAACTAGAACATGAAACTCAGACTACTCACCATGAGTCCGACCATGACTCGTGGTACCTTCTAATGAGTCATACTTTGACTCATTCTAAGAAATTTTTTTTCACTCCTTGCCGGTTTCATGCCCCATATCTAGGGTATATTTTTAGGGACTTTTGGGGTATTACAATATCTCTCCCTTGGGAATATTCGTCCTTGAAAAGAGATTGATTAAGCTGGAAGAATAAGGAAAGAGCTGCAATCCCGAAACTGAAAACTATAGAACTGAATATTGGTGGAGTGACTGACTCCGAACTGAGATACATGACTGAACTAAACTCATGAATCATGGATTCATACTAAGACATGAATAGAACAAAAGGCATGAAACTAACATGAGATTGAGTAGAGCACTAAGGAAGATACTAGGACTTGATGTTGAAGCTAAGCTAGACGAGAAGAGGTGAGGGTACTTAGCCATCATATCTACTTCGACTTCCCACGTAGCTCCCTCTACAAGCTGGTTCCTCTAAAGAACCTTTCAGAGGCGACCTCCTTATTTCTTAACTTATGAACATGAAGGTTAAGGATCTCAACTGGGACCTCCTCGTAAGAGAGACTATCCTTTATGCCAAAACTATCTAACGGCACAACTGAGGTCAGACCACTAATGCATTTCTTCAACAAAGACACATGGAAGACTGGATGCACTAATACTAAATCCCTAGGCAAGTCCAACTCATAAACCATATTTCCAATGCGCCTTAGAATCCTGTAAGGGCCAACATATCTAGGACTAAACTTTCCTTTCTTCCCAAACCTCATCACTACTTTCATAGGTGAAATTTTCAGATATACCCAATCATCCACAAAAAACTCTAGGTCTCTTCTCCTTACATATTCATACAATTTCTAGCAACTTTGAGCTATTTTGATCCTCCCTGATAAGATGAACTTTCTGCATGGCCTCATAAACAGAATCGGGCCCAATCATGGCAGATTTACCAACCTCAAATCACTCTATAGGAGACGTACACCTCCTACCATATAGTGCCTTAAAAGGGGCCATTTGAATGCTAGAGTGGTAGCTGTTGTTATATGCAAACTCAATGAGAGGTAGGTGATAATCCTAACTGCCCTTAAAATCGATCAAGAAACCCTCAATATATCTTCTAGGGTATGAATGGTTGGCTCAGCTCGGACATCTGTCTGCGGATGGAAAGTTGTGTTGAGCTTAACCTGAGTACCAAGTCCCTCTAAAATAACTTCTAGAAGTGCGAGGTGAATTGAGTACCCCTATCCGAAATGATAGACAAAGGGACCCCGTGTAATCTGACTAACTCTTAAATGTGTAGCCTAGCATAATCCTCTACTAAATTTTTGGTCTTGACTAGTAGGAAATGCGTTACCTTAGTCATTCGGTCTACAATGATACTATCTGCGCGTACGAGGTAGACCTGTTCTTAAATCCATGTTGATCTCTTCCCTTCCAAGTAAGGATGCTAATGTCCTGAGTCATACCTCTCGGTCTCTAGTATTCAACCTTCACCTGCTGGCATTTAGGACACTTAAGTCACAAATTCTGTGATGTCCTTCTTCATGCTATTCCACCAATAGACTTTTCGTAGATCACGGTACATCTTGGTGGCACCTGTGTTGATAAATACTTGGAGCTGTGAGGTTCCATTAGTATCCACTGCCTTAAATTGTCTACATTTGGAACATAACCTCTTCTTGTAACGGATCACACCATCTCCCGCTGGAGAATGCTTCCACCACTTTCCTTAGGATTGCTTCCTTCAACTTAAGTAATATTGGGTCATCATCTTGCCTTGCCTTAACCTCCACCACAAGAGAGGACTCTGACCCATTCCAAACTACAACTCCACCTTCAGCTAAGTCAACTAAACTAACTCCTAATTAGGCCAATCTATGAACATCTTTAACTAGATCCTTCTTTTCATCCTCAACATGAGTGATATTACCCATTGACATCCTGCTGAGGACGTTCGTCACCATATTGGCTTTACCCAGGTGATACAAAACATCATATCATAATCTTTCATTAACTCCAACCACCTTCTCTGACACAGATTCAGGTCCTTCTGACTGAACACATACTGTAGACTTTTCTGGTCAATAAAAACATCCATATGAACCCCATAAAGGTAGTGCCTCCAAATTTTCAAGGAAAATGCTACCGCTATTAGCTCAAGATCATGAGTCAGATAGTTCTTCTCATGAGCCTTGAGCTATCTAGAAGCATAAGCTAAAACTTTACCATGCTGCATCAATATACAAACCATACCAACTTGGGAGGCATTGCATAAATCATGAACCCATCTGATCCTTCCAATAAAGTCAAAACTGGGGATATAGTGAGTCGAGTTTTCAACTCCTTAAAACTCTTCTCACGTGCCTCAGACCATTGGAACTTTACTTTCTTTTGAGTCAGCCTGGTCATATGGGATGAAATAGAGGAGAATCCTTCTATCAACCATCTATAATAACCAACTAGGCCCAAGAAACTCCTAATGTTTGATAGAGAGGTAGGTCCTGGCCAGTTCTTAATGATTGCGATCTTTCGAGGATCCACCTGAATACCCTCACTAGAGATGAAATGACCAAGGAATGTCATTTATTTCAGTGAGAATTCACACTTTCTAAACTTAGAAAATAACTGGCGATCTCTAAGAGTCTGCAAAACTATCCTCAGGTGGTCTGTATATTCCTCCTCATTGCTGGAATATACTAGAATATCATCTATGTAGATGATGATGAACATGTCTAGGTATTACTTGAAAACCCTATTCATCAAGTCCAGAAAACCTGCAGGAGAATTCGTTAGTCTAACAGATATAACTACAAATTTATAGTGACCATACCGAGTTTTGAAGGCTTTCTATGGAATGTCAAATTCTCTCACCCTGAGCTGATGATAGCCTAATATGAGGTCTGTCTTTGAAAAGAAGCTAGCTCCCTGAAGTTGGTCAAACAAGTTATCAATCCTAGGGTTGGGATACTTATTTTTGAATGTGACCTTGTTCAATTGACGGTAGTTGATGCACATTCTAAGTGTACCGTCCTTTCTTTTGTACGAATAGAACTGGGGCACCTCATGGGGATATAATGGGTCTGATGAAGCCTTTATGTAAAAGATATTTCAGTTTCTTCTTCAACTCTTTAAGCTTATCTGGAGCCATTCTACAAGGAGAAATTGAGATAAGTTGGCTATCTAGAAGGTCTATGCCAAAGTCGACTTTTCGCTTGGGAGGGACTCCAAGAAGATCCTCTGGAAACACATGTGGGAACTCATTTACAAATGGAACTGACTGAAGAGTTGAGTCTTCGGAACTCGAATCCCCGACTCGAACTAGATGATAGATTTATCCCTTAGAAAACATTTTTCTAGCCTTAAGGTAAGAAATAAACCGACCCTTAGGCGCTAAAATACTACCCTTCCACTCTAGGACTGGTACATTAGGGAATTGGAACTTAACAATCCTTGTCCTATATTCGACTAAGGCATAATAAGAGTGTAACCAATCCAATCTCTCTATAAGGAGGTCTTAAGAGAAGGTTTTGCATTCCCTGTAGATCAACATTAGGAGTACTAAGCAATCTATTTAAAGCAACAGGCATAAAATTCACAATTTGCTCTCATCTTGACTTGGTTAGTCCTTTCTTTAGGCTCCCAATTTGCCAAAAATTCTCTCACCATATTTAAATTAATCCTCCCGGATGATTAAACACAAAATCCAACCCAAGAGTATATTCTATCAATCATGTGAGAAAATTCAGATGCCAAGCTATCTCTATCAACATATAAATCATGAGAATATTTTGCGAATATTTTGATTCTTTATGCTCTTTAAACCATTTTTTATCTTCTTGCTCCATGACCCAAATGGAGTCCATATCGCCATGGTGGTTGTTGTGGCATGCTAGCATTCTCATTTTGTGCTTCTTGACCCATTCTTGACTTTTTTGTGCCATGGCTTGAAGAAGCCACACTCTTCCCTTTGTTAGATTTTGGAGTCATTTTTGGTGAAATCCTAAGAAAAATGAAGTCTTTATGGTTTAGGTGAAGATACTTAGAAGATCTTATGAAGAAGATGAAGTTTTGGAGAGAAATTTGAGAAAGAATAGGGGTGTGTGGAGTGAGGTATGCTGAAAAGTAAGGAAAAATTTAGGTTTTTGCACTTTAAATCATCCCTAAGATCGAGTTAACCCGCATCTGCGCGCTATTTTTCATGCCTGGATTGCCTCTCTGCATTGCGCCAGTGCCTGCATGTCGCGCCAGTGTGCATGGCGTAAGGCCGACGCATCGCGCCATCTCATGCGCTGCAGGGCCGACGCATTGCGCCATCTCATGCGCTGGCCATGCCTGTTCGTGTGACACATGGCCTCCTCGTTGCACCCCATTTTCAACTGTTATGCTTAAAAATCCTTTCGTGGTTTATGGCTTAATTCATGCACACTTAAACAAATAAATTAACTCTATAAGTAAAAAAATCAAAAATTAAAATACATTAGGTTGCCTCCCAAGTAGTGCTTGATTTAACGTTGCAGCATGATGCAGGTATCTTGATTACTCAAACTTCATCAAGATACCTACCTTTTTGGGTCATGTTCACATACAATGACCCTCATTCCGAGGGTTAGGAACGGTGTTACTAGACAAGATGCCCTTTTGTCTCTGATTAAGCACTGCATAGATTTGCCCCATCTATTGCTCTAATTGCTTGATGGAGGTCGAATGTGAATCTGACAGCTGACTCAAGCTTGATAGCTCACCCCTCATCTCTTTGACTCCTACTTCAGTGGAACCAACCTTTTTCATCATTCAACTCATCATGTCCTCTAACCTTGCTGTGATAGAGTCGTTTGCAACTGGCTTTCTAGCTCTTGGTGGTACATAGGCTCCATTCTTATCATTTTTGGGGCATCTCTATTTTTCCATGCACCTTGGTCCCTATATCTGAACCCAGACCTATCATAATTATTGTTTCCATAATAGTTTCGACCTTGATTTCCTTGACCTTGACGCTAAGAGTCTTAGTTAGACCCTTAGGTGTTGGCCCAAAAATTCCTCTGTTTGTTGACAAAATTAGCCTCCTCTTCCACATCAAGGTAGTAATCTTAATACTTGGGCCACTTTTCTTGAGCATTCACGGCATGCACCTTCTGTGTATTCGTTGTTGTTATATTCTTGCTGATCAGTTCTAATTGGGTCTTAAGATGGGCCATATCTTGATCCCGTTCTTCTTCTTTTTTTCCGCTGCTCTACTTCATGCCTTTAGAATAGTTTATTGCAGCAGCCTCAGATTGTCTAGTGTGCCATGCCCTGCTGGTCTTTGTCATCTTATCTAGTATTTCACTGGCTTCTGCAAAAGTGTAGGTCATCATGGATCCCTCTGCTATCCTCTCGGCCACAACTTTATTTGAGGCACTTAGTGACCTATAAAACACCTCTAAAAGAACTTCCTCCGGAAGCTTGTGATTAGGATACTACTTTAGCTTCATTTTAAATCTTAGCCACGCCTCATGTAAGGCTTCCCCAGGAAATTAGCTAAAATTGTTAATTTCGTATCTCAACTGAATCATCCAAGAAGGTGGGAAAAAACTCTCGCTGTAGTCAATTCTGCCCAAGTAGTGATATACTCATTTGGAAGCTCATTCAACCACATAGTAGCTTCTCCTATCAATGAGAAAGGAAATAACCTGAGTCTAATGGTGTCTTGGGAAACTCCTAACAGTCTATAGGCATTGAAAATCCTAGTGAAATTTATCAAATAATGGTTTGGATCTTCACCACACAAACCATTGGAAAACCTCTTCATGATGAACAATTGCATCATTGTACTTGTGACATCAAACTTAGCATTAGCTGGTAGCAGGGTGGGAACAATGGCTCCAGTGTAACCAACATTTTCCTGCTCGTACTCCCCCTCAAAAAGCACATTTCATACATCATTGCGTCCATGCGGGCGAGGGTTTTTTTTCCGTTCCTCTCTGCCAAAGAGGTAGCTAATTGGGAAACATCAGCTTTTCTATCTACGTCAGCTAGTTGAGCTTCTTCTGCTAGTCGTACGGCTTCAGCTCATTGTGCTTTAGTCATCTCCTCCTGCTGGATATTGAATTGTCTAATGATCCTAAGTGTAAGTAGACCTATTCGTAGGGTGTATTTTGTGGTTGAAATTGAGAAAGGAGGAATAAATTGTTCAAGGATAAATAATAGTTTAAGTGTAGGATGGTGATATAGGCGTATTTACGCATTTAATAATCATATTTTGCCCGTACTTCGCTATATTTTAATAATAAATTCTTTTTTCTTGTTTCTTATGTGATTTATGTGGAAAAAAACTAACACACATGATTAGATAGTTTCAAGTATTAAGGTTATGAATTTATGCTTAATTGTGGCTTGAAAGAGAAAGTTTGGCAAAACACGGTTGAGAAAACAAGCATGATAGAAGTTGGCATCGCATAGGCACACCTGTGGTATGGCCTATGTGATGCGCAAGCAGGGATGGAGCAGCAAGAGGTGCGATGCGCCAGGCAGATTGGCGCTTTGTCCTGCGTGGCCCACAACAGTGGTCAAGACGGCCCAGCAGTCCAATCCCAGTTCGACTAGGAACAGAAGCTACAAAACACAATTCCAATCTAAGCAGGAACAATGAAGGCTTAATCTACTATTATATATACCCTCTCTTAACATGTCTTAGGCGTGCAATTGATAGTCCAACATAGTCCATTATCGTTCAATTTTTTGTGCACTTTTGGATTTAAAAAACATTATGAAACTTAGTGCAACTTAGTTGGATATTTGTTGGAGAAGTCATCAAGTTCTTGTGATTCAATATAGCTTTAGATATTTCATTAAATAATTACATATTATCATAACTATTTCATTATGATTTCTTCTACATCTGATGTTATTGTCTTCATAAATATGAGGGCTAAATCTCTTAAGATGGGGTTGTGGGAACCATGATGGATTAATAAAAGTAGGCAAAATAAAAGACTCATTCTTGAATGGTGAATTGAGTGGATTATTATTCCCTTTGTTTTAATATTTAATTTTCTGTATCTTCAGCTTGCTCGATCGAGGTTGAAGTTAGGAAAAGAGAATAATAGTGGTAATTTGAGGCTATCAACCCTTATCTAATTAACTTGAGCTCTAATCAAGGATTGTTAAACCAAGACTTATGGAGAGGACAAATTATACATACCTAAAGTCCGAGAAGATTTAGGTGAAATTCATCTATGCAGATCGAGAGACGTTAGATGAACTTAATCGTCAGTCTTACACAAAATTCACCAGGATAGATTACAAATAAAATAAGCCTACTCTATTATGAAATCATGGGGAACATAGTCCTAGTTTTCTATCAATAATTTGATAAATAACTCAAGCATTGTTAGCATTATTTTCTTCTTTTTATTTTTCAACCCCCTTTCGAAGTATTGACTATAGGTTAACTTAACTGAGAGCATCACTGCTAGGAGAGGGCTTCGATAGGGAGATCCCATATCTCTCTACATTTTTGTTATCACCATGGAATATCTTCAATGATGTCTGAATTCCCTTACTTGGGAGCCCGACTTTAATTGCCACCCTAGGTACCAGAAATTGGGTATAATATACCTATGTTTTGCTGATGATCTCCTCATGTTTTCTAGAGGGGATAAAAAATCTATACAACTCCTAAGGGACAAATTCCAAATGTTTTCTGCAACTTCAGGCTTACAAGATAATTTGTCTAAAGGCCAGTTGTATTTTGAAGGGATCAAACCTGAGGACCAAAGTAGAATTCTCAATATTTTGGGATATGAGGGAGGACAACTGCCTTTCAAATACCTAGGAGTGCCACTTTCTACCAAAAGATTAATAGCTGCATGTTCGTGGCTGTTTAGCAACTACACGTGGTCGAACAAGTAGTAAAATGGCTAAAGTAAGCCAAGTATCGATCCCACAAGGACTGAACCAAGGTAATAATCAACTTAAGTGTTAGTGAACTCTAACGTTAAAAATGCAGACAACAATTTAAATAGGATTTTGAGAGTTTAGTTTTCTAATTTATACTAATCTAAGACAAAATTATAAAGTGAGTCTGAACTATAGTAATGAGCAAGCTGAGGCTAAAACGAACATGCAGGGAAGTAATTTATCGA
>JACEIK010012413.1:20441-31168 GCA_018107945.1 Datura stramonium | reverse complement strand
GTACTAAGGGTAGAATTGAAAAAAATATGGTCAATTATATCTTGAATTTTGAAACTAGCAAGTATTTTGAAACAATTATTTTTAATATACCTAGCAATTAAATGGAACGAAGGGAGTAAAATATTTAATAAAAAAAGTTATTATCTTGTAACGACCCGCATGTCGTTGCGAGAAGGGAAGGGGGTTAGAGTGCTGGAAATAGGTTAAGAGAAGGATAGAAAAACTGGGTAATAATTGCTTCCCAAGGACTTTCTTGCTAAATTATGGGTTAGACGAGGATGGACACCTAGAATTAGGTTGAATAGAAGGGTTCTACTATTAAAGTGCCCTAAAAAGGGAGGGTTTAATCTAATTAGACTCATAATTGAAGAGTAAGTAATGAATTACTTTGTATTATATAGATTTTGAGTGTTCTGAAGTTTTGAGGAAGGACAAGGCTCCCGCAGAGTAGCTGAATTGCTATCTTCGAATATCGAGGTAGGTTATGGTTAGAGGGTTAGACTTTGTATAATGATTTGTATGCATGTGTGATAATGTGCGATTACTTGATTCCAATTGGTATCTAGTGATCCAAATTTGTATTTAACAACTTTTATTCTTTCCTTCTCAGATGGTGAAAACACGCGCAAATGGTAACAGAGACGCAACACTCGAACTAGCAGTGGCAACAACAGTTCGTGACAGACAGAGGAAGGGGCAGAGGTTGTGGACGGAGGCCTGCTGCTACTAGAGGAGGGACTTGTGCTCCTGCTCTAGTCAGGGAGAGGTCTGCATCTCCCGTGCCACCGATAGTACAGGAGCAGGTAGCTGTTGAACTTGAAGTTCCGACTAAGGGGGAAACTCCTGCCATTCTAGCATCATTAGAGGTTCTGGTTCAGGTCCTCAATCTCCTGAGTGGCATCGTAGGTATGGAGCAGTGCCAGCAACTCCTGTGGGACAACATTCGAGGATATAGCATGCAGCTACTGTGGCTCCTCGAATTGATGACTTGTCAGAAGCCGTCATGTTCCCAAGACCGGTAGTAGGATCGGTGATGACAGGGGAGGGGCATATCCTATTTTGGAGGTTCACCAAGATGAAGCCTCCCACTTTTTATGGCACTGAGGCGGAGGATGCCTATGAGTTCATCATCAACTGTTATAAAAGGCTCCACAAGATGGGGGCGGTAGAAAAGTATGGAGTAGAGTTTATTACTTTTCAATTGATGGGGGATGCTAAGCTATGGTGGAGAGCTTTTGTGGAGTGCAGACCCGCGGGGTCACCACTGTTGACTTGGACCTAGTTCTACTTCACATTCATGGAAAAGTATGTTTCCCGCACTCTAAGGGACTGGAGACGGGATGAGTTCACCACCATCGAGTAGGGGAACTCATCTGTTACAGCATATGAGGCCCCATTTCATTCCCTATCTAGGTATGCTCTACCTTTACAGCCCACGGTGGAGGAGAGGATCAGGCAGTTTGTTAAAGGCCTGAATGTGGGTCTCCAGGTATAAACTCTCTAGATGGTTTCCCCAGGTAAGACCTTTCAATAGGTGGTGGAGTATGTGAATTCTATGTAAGGGGTGAGAGATAAGGGATATACAAAGAATGCCAAGAAGAAGGCTCGGAAGGTGGGTTCCTTTAGTAATTCGTTTTCCAAGGCTACGGCACTGCAGGGTTTCTTTGGGCGGCCTATTCAGTCCGACATGCAAGTGTCAGCCGGAGGTCTGCCAGGGACAGCTCCGTGACCATCAGGTGCAGTTGGGGGTACCCAAATCGTTCATTCAAACTTCGGAGCTTGCCCTATTTCCTCAGTTTCGGTTCAGAGGCTAGTGATTGAGAAGGTCGATCATGAGTGTAGTAAGTATGGACACATCCGCAGATGATGCCCCAGGTCGAACAGGGTGGGCATATTGTTCCTCACCCAACTCCTCGAGCTCCGGCCCCTGCTAGGAGAGGACGTATTACATTCAATCAGGATCGTCTACAACTGGGATGAGGTAGTCAGCTAGCTGTTAGAGGTGGTGCTTAGTAGAGTAGAGGACATGCTCAGGTGGGGAGGAGTGGCACCCTGTCAGGTAGAGAGGTGGCACAGCCCAATCGGGGCGGTTCTCAGGTGGGTATCAGGCCCATTTCTATGCTTTTCCTAGTAGGCCAGAGGCAGAGGCTTCAGACGCCGTTATTATAGGTACGATCTGTGTATCCGACAAAATGGCTATTGCATTGTTTGATCAGTGCTCTACATTTTCTTATGTGCCTACTTATTTTGCATTGGCTTTGGATCTTGTTTATGATGTGCTTGATACTTCTATCAGTGTGTCTACTCATGTTGGAGATTTTGTGTTGGTGGATAGGGTTGTTCGTGATTGCATTGTTGATTTCATGGGGTTTGACACTCCCGCAGACTTAGTGATCTTAGACATGGTTGATTTTGATATAATTTTGGGAATGAGCTTGTCACACCCCATCTTGAGAGGCATGACTAGCACATCATCCCACACTAGGATCTGACTGACCTGGATGGGCTTCTGCATGTTTTGTGCATGCCTGCAACTTAATTCAAGACAATAACAAGCTATATCTCGACTGTAAACACAGCCTCTGGCCGACAAGACCGTATAGTCACTTGTAAACGAAAATAGCTAACCAACAACAGGCAACAAAAGGGCTCCTATGCGGGCCGACAAGACCACCATACTGTCTAGTTATAACAAAAATGAGAACGAGCTACTGTATTAGGCCCTACACGGCCCCACACGAGACATAGCTAATCTAGGCCTCACACGGCCAATAACAACCAACTAACTAATGACTGTAGTCTGAAAGCCTCTAAGAATACAATAGTAGTCAGGACAGGGCCCCGACCTACCCAAATGGTATACAAATGAAAGATTGTAAACTCTACAACCTGGCAACTCCGAATGGAAGGAGCTCGCCAACTGCTGATTCCGGACTGCTGCTAATAGAGGTTCTGAACTCTTTCTGTCTAAACCTGCAGGCAAGTAATGCAGCGCCAGCAGGGATAGGCGTCAGTACAATATGTACCGAATATGTAGCACAGTAAATAAGCTGTTAAAGACTGAAAGTAAGTAGAAAGAAGGGGCGGAAAGATTACCCTGTAAACTTGCTTATTCGTAATCTACATATAGCAAAATACTGCATGTACATGGGCTAAGACCTTATAATTACAAATTCATAAGTTATAGTTAGCAGGCAAAAATACAAATAAGAACCTCACATGGACCCCATAATCCTGAAAGGTACAAGCAACACAGGATAACCCATTCGGGGCCCCCGTAAGCCCTGGCGAGCACACTTCAATTTATATACCCCTAACAGGGTCGAAATGAGTCAACTAGTAACTATAGCCAACCTACCATTCCCCTGGGTCTGCAACTGAGCCCACTCGGCCCCTGAACTGTAGCTATGTCTGAGTCTAATGGACTCCTAATAACTGCACCCCGGGCACTAGGCTCGACGGGGATGTGATGCCGATACGGCATAAAACTGGTGGTCCAACCATGGAATGGACTACATAAGGCCCTTGGGCCTCATGGGATGGCATATCGCTCCTTGGAGCAACATCATATAGCCCCTGGTGGGCGACGACATAGCTAGTAACCTTGGGGTGGTCATGGAAGGCTCCTAGGTAAGGGCAATCCCAACCAATGTGCTATACTAAAGTCTCAATCTGGCCACTCGAAAGGCGTATCTGGCCTTCTAGGCCTAACGCGACCACTGCTCTCCCCTACAATAATTTGTATAGCTGCTAGCAAGCACACCCCATGTACCTGTATCTGATCAGAGGATCCTAGTAGTGATCATAATCTCTAATGGTCTAGACCGGTAAGGCGAGATTTGTAGTGGCCTAGCAATATTCTAAATGCCCTGTTCGGGAAACTATAATTCATGAGCAACTATAGGGTCATAGACGATCAATCACCTAGTTCTTCTACTTAGAACGACTGTAGGGCTGCTATTGACCGAACATGCTTTCGAGCGGTTGACCCCTAATCTTCCATAGACAACTTACTGACATTCTTATCCTGAGGGTAATACTGTTCTAACATGGTTTTAGTCCTTTAGTTCTTCACTTGGTCTGTTTAGATCTTATATGACTTTTCTGGGTGATTCCTAACCTTATAGATAAGTTTATATGGACTTAGCCACTCACGAAAATCTGTACCTGAGTATCTTATAGGAACAGGCGGGGGTGTTGGCCCTGCCTCTAACTGCTAATAAGGTCCCCTTTCTTAGGGTACCCACAAGTCTATTTGACCTGAACGACTGGAATGGCTTCTTGGGAGACCTCTATGACGAATACTAAGTCAATTAGAACTGACAGTCACTGGTAATAGCTAACTAGATGACAGACTGTCACTCAGTTCACTAGACAACCCTAGTGTCGTTGACTCTAAAGTATGGCCATGCTACCTAAACTTCTGGACCTGGGGCGTGAGGGTACGCCAAAGGCCTCTGGGCGTGCTTCATTAACAATACAGGTGCCAAACTGGTAGTTATATCACCTAGATGCACCTGTACTGCTCAACTTACTAACTCAGGCCCAATAACTATCCACGAACTTCTAAAGTCTAGGCCTGACAATAAAGCATCCAATTCTACTAACACAATGGACTAAAGAACATAGGAGTTTCTATGGCGCTTCTGGCGTGTGTCACACTTAACATGTTCTTTCCCGACAAGGGATACTGCAGTGTAGTCTATATACGTTTTCCAGCAGCTAACCACAACATCTATATATTCATAGTCTACAGAAAACAACTGACCACAACATATCTAATCATAATCTACTGATAACAATTATTTGCAACATATGGGACCGTTATTTCCATTCAAGAACGTAAGTCGTTTCACTATACCATGAGAATAGCTTGTCGAGGGGATAAGCCTTACATACCTCGAATGCTGATTCTAATTTAATTGGCGAGGTTCAACCTGCAATCGGCAGTTCTCTCCAATTGTAACCTTTATGTTGAAAGAAAAGGGTTAATTTCAATGCTAAACTCAGCAAATATCGATAACTTTTGAAAATAAAATTAACTATAATCCGAATTTAAATAACTCGAACGAAAATCTATTATTTCCAAGAGTTCAGAAGGAAGAAGTGCTTACCTAATGTCTATGACTGTTTAGGAATCAATTTGGAGCAATTCTGATAACTTCTACTCTGCGGAGTTCTGATTTGCTAGACGTATTTTGAGAAAATAAATCCGTAGGAATGCTCCCTGCAGGCTCAGAACTCGATACCTGAAGTTAATTCACTTTGGACCACGTTTAGCAGCGTAAAATGTGGGAGTTGTGTTCCTTGAAGCTTCTGGCCGAGGGACTTATAATATGAAGTGAAGTCAAATGAATAATTGAACTTATATAACATTTGGTCAGTGGTCAAGGGGGACCGTGACACGGGCCCCATCGCGCCAAAGTCGGGTGTGCCACGGTGACACGATGCCTGACGTGGCCTGCCTCCGGCCCTCTTCCTCCCGCGAACTCGATTTCGAACTTAAATGTCCTTTCCCCGAGCCCTTTCTCGTACGTTTTGTACTTTAAAACTCTCAACTTGCACACGAATACGCCGACTAAACAATAGAAACTTATGGGGTGTAACAGAGCTAGTTGTCCCCTTACCATGCCATTTTATATTTTCATGCTAAGACCGTCACTATATCGGGGCCAGGACGTGTAAGTTGGAGTTGAAAGGGAATTGTAGCCCTGCTCCTAAGAAACTCATCTCTTATATCCGTACCCGTAATTTGATAGAGCAGGGTTGTTCAGTGTATCTGGCGCACACTAGTTCTGAGGGTCCTTCCATAGAGTCGGTCCCAGCTGTTCATGAGTTTTTAGAGGTATTCCTTGCAGATTTTCCCGGCATGCCGCCGGACTGTGACATTGATTTCTGTATAGATTTTGAGCCAGGGACTTGACCCATTTCTATTCCTCCACACCGAATGGCACCTGCCGAGTTGAGAGAGATCAAGGAGCAGTTGCAGGAGTTACTTAGTAAAGGATTTATTAGACCAAGTGTGTCTCAATGGGGTACCCCAGTTTTTTTTGTGAAGAAGAAGGATGGTAGTATGCGGATGTGCATTGACTACCATCAGTTGAACAAGGTAACTATTTAGAACAAGTACCCTCTTCCTCGAATAGATGATTTGTTTGATTAGTTACAGGGGGCGGTTGTGTTCTCCAAGATCTACTTGAGGTCGCGTTATCACCAGTTGAAAATTCGGGCTGAGGATATTTCCAAAAAAGCCTTTCGAACTAAGTATGGGCATTACAGGTTTCTGGTCATGTCATCTGGACTCACTAATGCCCCAGCTGCATTCATGAGCCTGATGAACGGTATTTTCAAACCTTACTTGGACTCCTTGGTGATTGTATTTATTAACGATATCTTGGTGTATTCTAAGACCAAGCAGGATCATGAAAATCATCTAAGAACTATGTTGGGATTGCTGAAGGAGAAGTAGTTGTATGCCAAATTCTCTAATTGTGAGTTTTGATTGAAATCAGTATCTTTTCTGGGGCATGTGGTTTCCAAAGAGGGGATCCAAGTTGACCCACAGAAGGTAGAGGCGGTCAAAAACTGGGCGAGGCCAACTAACGTGACTAAAATTTGGAGTTTTATGGGGCTGGCCAATTACAACCATCGATTTGTGAAGGATTTTGCATCCATCGATTTGGTGCTAACCAAGTTGACACAAAAGATTGTACCTTTCCAGTGGTCAGAGGAATGTGAAGCAAGTTCTCAGAAACTCAAGACTTTGCTAACCATAGCACCTATCATGGTGTTACTAGTGGAAGGTAAAGACCTTATTGTTTATTGTGATGTCTCACAATATGGATTGGGTGTTGTGTTAATGCAGGAAGGACAGGTCATTGCTTATGCCTCGAGGCATTTGAAGGTGCAAAAGAAGAATATCCCACACATGAAATGAATCTAGCAGCGGTGGTGTTCACTTTAAAAATCTAGAGGCACTATTTATAAGGGGCACGTTGTGAGGTGTTCACAGATCATCGCAACTTGCGGTATGTGTTCTCCCAGAAGAATCTCAACTTAAGGCAAAGTAGATGGATGGAACTACTTAATAATTATGATATCACCATTTTATACCATCCAGGGAAGGCCAATATGGTGGCAGACGCGTTGAGTCAGAAATCAGTGAGCATGGGCAGTCTAGCTTACCTAAAGGCAACCCAATGATCGATGGCCAGAGAAGTTTAGAATTTCACAAATAGTTTGGTGAGATTATCATTGACTAAAACATGTGGAATATTAGTTAGCGTGGAGGCTAAGTCATCCTTGCAAGAGGAAATCAAGGCAAAACAATTCTAAAATGAAAAACTGACTAGGATTCGAGATAAGGTTTTGTAGGAGAAGCCAAAGAAGTAGTGTTAGATGCTATAGGGGTCTTGAGAATAAAAGGAAGGGTGTGTATTCCCCGAGTTGGTGAGCTAATTCAGACTCTTCTAGCAGAAGTTCATAACTCGAGGTACTTCATTTACCCTAGTCACCAAGATATACCACGATCTAAAACAACACTATTGGTGGGGCAGGATGAAAAGGGACATTGTTGACTATGTCGCTCAGTGTTTGAACTTCCAGCAAGTGAAGTACGAGTATCAAAATCCTGAAGAAGTACTTTAGTGGATGCCCATCCCGGAGTGGAAATAGGAAAGAATAGCGATGGAATTTGTGGTGGGTCTTCCAAAGACATTAGGGAAATATGACTCCATTTGGGTTATAGTTGATAGACTAACCAAGTCTGCTCACTTCTTGCCAGTTCAGGTTACTTACAATGCCGAGAAGTTGGCTAAGCTATACGTGAAGGAAGTGATTCCGTTGTACAGGGTGCCAGTGTCTATTGTGTCTGACAGGGACTTCACATTTCTAGAGAACCTTGCAGGCAGAGTTAGGCATGATTTTGGACTTAAGCACAGGCTTTCACCCTCAGACAGATGGACAATCAGAAAGGACTATTCAAGTGTTGGAGGATATGTTGCAGTCATGTGTGATAGATTTTGGGGGCCATTAGAATAAATTTTTACCCCTAGTAGAGTTTTCTTATGACAACAGCTATCACTCGAGCATTGGCATGGCGCCATTTGAAGCTCTGTATGGGAGAAAATGCAGGTCTCCAATTGGTTGGTTTGATGCGTTTGAAGTGAGACCCTAGGGAACTGATTTGCTGAGGGGGTCCTTGGAGAAAATTCAAGTAATTTAGGACCGTCTGGTAGCTTCCCAGAGTAAATAGAAGCAGTACGCCAATAAGAAGGTAAGGAATATGGGATTCATGGAGGGAAAACAAGTGTTGCTCAAGGTATCCCCTATGAAAGGGGTGATGAGGTTTGAAAAGCAGGGCAATCTTAGCTCGAGGTACATTGGACCATTTGAGATCCTACAACAAGTGGAGGAAGTAGCTTATGTACTAGCATTGTCGCCAGGATATTCTGGAGTCCATCCGACGTTCCATGTATCAATGTTGAAGAAGTATCATGGAGATGGGACTTACATTATTAAATGGGACTCGGTGCTACTAGATGAGAATTTGTCTTATGAGGAGGAGCCTGTAGCAATTTTGGCTAGAGAGGTTCAGAAGCTGAGGTCAAAGGAAATCGCGATAGTAAAGGTCTAGTGAAAGAATCGTCCTATAGAGGAAGCCACTTGGGGGATAGAAGCTAATATGCAGACCAAATATCCTTAGTTGTTTGTGGAATCCAGTATATTCTCTTTCTTACTTTCATTATAGGTCGTTCGGGGACAAACGTTGTTTTAATTGGTATCTGATGTAATGACCCGCATGTCATTATGGGAAGGGAAGGGGCTTAGAGTGCTGGAAATAGGTTAAGAGAAGGATAGAAAAAGTTGGGTAATAATCGCTTTTCAAGGACTTTCTTGCTAACTATTATGGGTTAGACGAGGATGGAGACCTAGAACTAGGTTGAATGAAAAGGTTTTACTATTAAAGTACTCTAAAAAGGGAGGGTTTAGTCTAATTAAACCCATAATTAAAGAGTAAGTAATGAATCACTTTGTATTGTGCAGATTTTGAGCGTTTCGAAGCTTTGAAGAAGGGCAAAGCTCCCGCGGAGTAGCTGAATTGCTATCTTTGAATATCAAGGTAGGTTATGGTTAGAGGGTTATACCCTGTTTAAAAATTTGTGTGCATATGTGATAATGATATGAGATTAGTCTTTGCACAGTATTTGTTGTAAAATGGTTTGTATGAATTAATAGTGGAGATCATGTTAATATAGAGATGATTATGAACTGTTGTGAAAATTTCGTGGAATTGTGAAGTGAATTCCTTTTAAGAAGCTATAATGTGCATTGATGATCTGTATTTGTGCAAGTGAGGGGGTGGAATATAGACTCCTAAGTGTTGAAATATATATATATATATATATGCAGGTTGTAACCTATTACATTCTATGAATGAGAAATGTTTTTGATAGTAAAAGTCTCCTGAGATGAGTGATTCGTGCCCGAGGGGAGCATCCAGACGAGCATATAAGTGGGAACGGATACCACGCCGGTATAGTACATGAATTTTTAGAGTCCCTTGCAGTTCATGACTGGAAGGGCAGAAATAAGATCCTCTGGCATATGTGTACACTGATTTTGTGGATTGAGTGTTTATGGTGATATGGCGGAGGCGTGTGCCCGTTATGTATCTAGTTGTTTACTTTATGTATGTTTCGTTTGTGATAATATGTAAGACTGAATGAAGAATGTGCTAAGTGGTTGTGAGGATTACAAATTTTGTTTATGTAATTTGAAACAAAGGATATGAATCTGATTCTAAGTGTGGCACGGTTATGATGCTGGTAAATGTTGAGTGAATTTTTCTTGTAATTACCTATTGCATTTGTAAGTGATAAAGATTCGTATTTATTGTTGCTCAGACTTGTGTGGTATTTGAATTGATCTGTAGATTATGTAAATCGTTGACACTGATGAACTGATGAAGGTGCAGCTAAGTCGAGCTACTGCCTAAGGTAGTACCTCTGCAGCGGAACTTCTTCCGTCGGGGGCGAGACCGCTGTAGCGATCAAGTGACCGCTACAGAAAAAGGCAATCCAGTGAGCAGGTCGACTGTCACCTGGGTAGAGTTAGTGCATTTGAATTGGTTTTTGTACTTATGAAAAATGTTGAAGACTTGTTTTATATCATTGTTGTTATGTTTACATGTTATTATGTAAGGTCAGCAGATGATGCTTACCAGTACCGTGTTATGTACTGACCTTACTCCTGTACTTCTTTTCTGAGTGCAGAGTTAGAACTAGGAAGTTCCTCACGTACTCACCTGTAGAGCAGCAGCAATTTATTTGAAAGGTGATCAGACCAAGGAGGCAGTATCACTCCCCGTTGAAGATGTCCTTCCTTTCCGGACATTTATTTCCTTTGTGTTTTAGATTTAATCGTCCTTAGAGTTGTAAGAAGATGTCTAATGCAATGACAATAAGGTCTTGGGATTATTTTCGTTTTATTTTGGTTGTATGAAGATTGTTACCACTTCTAATGATTCCTTTCGTTTTATTATAAACTCTTATTTCTTTCTGAATGTTGATCTTGAGGTATTTATTGGGATTCACTGGTTCGCTTATTGGGGGGTTAGTGTGGGTGCCAATCACGGTCATTTTGGGTCGTGACATATTTTAATTTAGAATATAATTTATTTATTTTTTTACTTTTATTTTTGTTCTAATAAATATACAAACAAATTA
>JACEIK010012408.1:0-26240 GCA_018107945.1 Datura stramonium | reverse complement strand
CCTGCAAGTTTCTAGAATGTAGTTGGCCTATTCACATGTTGGTTGGAAGTTTTAGAATGCCTCACGTGAGAGGAAAGGGCCCGGGGAAAGGCCGAATGAGTGCCAAGTTGGGATTTCGCGAGAGGAGGCCCAACCAAGATGCTAGAGGGGCAAAGTGGCACGGAGCCTCTACCTCCGCGTTAGCCAACGTGGTACGGAGCCAATACGGTGTGTTGGCCAACGTTCCACGTTGCCTTGCATCCGGCTTCAAGTATATATAGGCCTCACCCTTAAACTTTATGTTATTTTCCATATATCTCACGACCAGAATAGAGGAAGGACGAATGGTTTAAATAATTTTCATCCGATTATGCCACTAAACGCCGTCCAAATTCAAATTAACTTCGGGTATCGAAGTATAAGGATGCAGGGAGCATTCCTACGGAGTTAGTTTCGTGAAATTCGCCCGGCGAATTGTCATTCCGCCGAGCCAAAGTTGTTGGAATTGCTCCAAACTAGTTTCAATACAATCACAGACTTAAAGTAAGTATTTCTCTCTTCTAGATTCCCAAGAAATCACGAGTTCTTGATCGTCTTTCGATAAGTTGAAATATAGTCAATATATATATAGTTATTGTTTTCTTTGAATTTAGTAATGAAGATAGCTCTATTCTTCCGTTAATGTGATTACAGTTGGGAAGAACAGCTGAATACCAACCGAACCTCGCCAGTTAATTGGTAAACAGCGAACAAGGTATGTAAGGCTTAACTCTCGGCAAGTATCCTAGTCATACAGTGTTACGACTTATGTTCTCGAATAGAAGTAACGATCTCAGATGCTATAGATGGTTTCTACCATTAGATTATAATTCGATATGTTGTAATTAGCTGTTCTAGATCTACGTATATAAATATCAGATATGTGATGATTAGCTGCTAATAGGGATTACAGTTACGTAAATTCTGGTTAGCTGTTAGAACTCACATACAGATCGTATTACAGGACCCCTCGTTAAAAGGGGAGCAGGTTAAATGTGATTCAAGTATGAAGCTATAGGATCTCTTTTATTCTCAACTTTTTGGGATGGTAGACTTATATGTTCATTGCCAGACCTAGACTTTAGAGGCTCATAAGAGTTAGTAGCCTGAATCAGTTTGTTAAACGGTATGGGCGCAGGTAGGCAGTTTGATAACCAGTTGGCGCCTGTATTAGCAGGAAAGCATCCTTAGAGGTCATTAACGTTATCGCACGTTCCAGAACCAGAAATAGAGACAGAATAGGTATACTCTAGAGTTAGCGACACACGGGTTCTCCAATGTATTGAGTGATTGTACGTCGTCCCTTTAGCCTTATCAGTGATTGTCAGTCTTAGTCGATTTAACAGTTATCATGTAGAATGCCCAACAAGCCAGCCAAGTCGTCCAAGTAAGATAAACCCGTGGGTACCCCAAGGAGGGGTCCACATCAGTAGCCAGTGACGGGCCAGTACCCTAGCCGGTTCTCGTAAGATATTCAGGTACAGAGTCCCAAGAGAAGGCCAAACTATATAGAATTTACCATAAGACTGAGAATTTGCCCAGAATAGCAATATATACTCGAATGGGTTCAGACATGGCCTAAGGGGTCAGTAATACTCTGCTAGTACAGTGTTTACCAAGTTAAGGAGATCGTAAGCTCCCTATGGAGAACTAGGGACCGATCACCTAGAAGCAAGTTCGACCAAGCCCAGCTCTATAGTTGTTTAATTAGAAAAATAAAGTAGATAGTTGTCCGCAACTCCACAGTTATGCATGAGCTACAGATGTCCGAGTAAGACATTCAGAGTATTGTTAGACTACCTCAGACCTCACTCTATTTAGCCCAGATTATTAGAGATCATGATCACTATTAGGATCCTATGATCAAATACGTGCACACGGTGTGCCTGTAGACAGTCATACAGATTATCCAGAAGCGAGTACCATTAGCATGAGGCCTAGAAGGCCAGATACGCTCTCTCTATACAGATAGATTTATTTGTCAGTTTCTCCAGTATAGTAATCAAGTATGACTCTCAGTAAAGCGTGTCAGGAGTATGTGATTGTGTGCAGTTATTTTTATCAGTTGAGACTTGTATTTGCATTGTTTGGGCTGGATTTCCTATATAGCTTTCGTGACCGCCCCAGGGTTAATAGATATGTCGACTCGTCCGCCAGAGGGCGAGGATACGTCTCTCTACAGAGCGGTATGCCATCCGCAAGGGACGTAGATGGGGAGCCAGCTCCTCATATTTTGCCGTGGTTGGCCTATACACACCCCTGCCGAGCGCTTGCGCCCGGGGTGTAGATATCAGGAGTCCTCCGGACTCAGGCACAACTATAGTCAGGGGCCCAGCGTGCCCAAGCTGCATACCCAAGGGATCAGAAGGAGGCTTATAGCTAGTAGGTGATGGGGTATGACCTGGATAGGGGTAAATAGATTGAGGTGTGCTTACTCAGGCTAATGGGGGCTCGTGTGGGTTGTTATGTGTTGATTGCACCTTCCGGCTTATGGGGCCAGGCGAGGTTTATGTTATGTTGCTTTTGTTACTATTATTTAGATGGTAAGACGTTCCGTTTGTCAGGTATGACCCCTATCCTTCTTATTGCAGTTATGTTTAGTCCTGATTTTACTACTTCAGTCAGCTTCAGTCTGCTTCCTTTACTTCAGCTATGGTCACCTTTATTCCTTACTTTCAGTCATTTACAGCTATTGCTTTACATACTCGGTACATATTGTACTGACGTCCTTCCCGAGGAGCTGCATTACTTGCCTGCAGGCACAGATAGACGAGGAGAAGATCCCTCGTAGTTTTAGTCAGTCGCACAGAGCCATCAGCTCCTTTCTTCCAGAACTTGTGCGACAGAGGTTTACTTCTTTTGTTTATACAGTATGGGTAGGCCGGAGCCCTGTCCCAACCATCTTATTACTCCTAGAGGCTTTTTATTGTATCTTTTCCCTGTGGTTAGATGTATCGGCTGCGTGGGGCCGTAGGTGATTTAGATTATGTGTGTTGGCCATGTGGGGCCTTGTTTAGCTGTTTATTTTTTCATAGGTGGCTATAGGCCTTGTCGGCCGAGGGTTGCATTTGCAGCCACTATATATCCCGTTGTTTTCTTGATTTTAGAGTTAGAGTCAACTTGCACCAGAGGTTCCTAGGCTCAGTCAGCTCAACAGTTCAAATCCTAGTAGGGCACTAGGTGCCAGTCATGCCTCCCAAGGCGGGGCGTGACAGATTGAGCATGACTTAAGTTGCCTACATATCTATGAGAAATCATGTGATGACGTAGTTTAATATATTTGAGAAAAAATAAATATGAATTGACCGAATTCGATGAGGATTACCTTCATATATGTCCGAGGGAAGTCAAGTCGAGAGTAGTTTTGTTAATTGCAAATGCAAAGGATACAAGGAAAAGAAAGTTGGCTTCGATGTCTTCATGTGCAGTACTTTTTGATGTTGTCTGAGTTGATTGGCTTCATGCTTATTACACCATCCATTTATGCCAAGATTATTGCTCCTCCTGAGAGTACTTGGTGCAATATATAAGGGTCTTGTCAATTTGGTGCATAATTTTCCTTTAGCCTCTTTTTGGTGAGGAAGTATCTTCTTTAGTAATAATTGTCCTCGTGTGAACTATTGAAGCCTGATCTTTTTGTTGAATGCTTTGATCATTTTATTCTCATAAAATTGGCTTGACATATTGCATCCATCCTTTTCTTATGAATAAGCATTAGTTGTTTATGTCTGGTTTGTATCCATTCTACATCATCCAATCCAATGTCACGAGCTGAGTTTACACTCTAGATGCAACACGATACTTAGGATCACAAGTGACTCCAAGCATACCTATGGTAAGGCATAATTCTATTAAGGTTGATCTACTGTAAGATAATATTAAGTGGAATCTGACTAAATAAATAACCAAATATTGAATAATAACAAACATCTAAGCAAACACTGGAACTCAAGCTGAATCTAACATATACTACCTGAAAGCCTTCTAAAAGAATTGATGAGTTGTTGCGACAAATCCCCAGCTAACTGTAATGTCTAAAACTAAACTAAAAATAACAAACTAAAAATGGAAATTCTGACCCTCAATAGATGAGGACTCACCACTGAAAGCTACTGGAGAATCACCGAGAGAAACTAGCTGCAGTGCGAAGGCTTGGTACCTGAGCCTATATTATAAAATGATATAGCACATAAAAATATGCGATCAGTACTTTGAATGTACTGAGTATGTGAGATGTAACTAAAACATACATATACTGAAGACCAGTAAATTGAACTGACACAACATGTAACGACTCTATCTGAACTCAAAAATACGGCAAATAGTCTCACATATATAGGAATACCGTAAAAACTGATAAATTGAATTAGAGTCGTGAGCACAACTTGAAATCTTATAGTCTGGACTGGACTAAGAACTCTAACTGTACTGGACTTTGGGAGAGCCTATAACCGACATATAACTATGTGAGCTAGATGTGGAGTTCGATGTATACACCGCATTAAAGAGAGCCCACTGTACCTTGCCAGGTTAAAGTGGCTGAGCTGTGTGATCAATATATGGGGCCTATTCGATCTAAAACCTATAGTGGCACGCAGTTCTGGGAACCTGGGTGCACTGAACCCCGGCTCGATCGGCGCTAAGTACTACTCCCACTGGAAACCTAATTATATCTAACTGTGTTGATAGCTTGAAAGTGATGTCCTAAGACTGAGTCAAAACTACTTATCTAGAAGTGTTTTGAGAGTTTAAGGACCTAAAAGAAACTATATTCTAAGACTTGTCAAAGCTGCTTTATCTGAAAGTGTCGTGACAGTCTAAAGAACGATGAACATGCAGATAAACTGATACTACGAATATACTGAGTACTGGCAATATTAATGAGACTGAACATACTAAAAGTATTGACATTCCAATCAAGTATCTTTGCTAGCATTCATAACTCAAGTGAAAATATCATAATAATACAATATTCGTATCTGAGTTCTAAATCATGCAAATTTCATTCAAAAATCATGCTAAAGATCAGGGCTAGGAAAGCAAACTATATAAATGAAACCAAAACATGAAGTTCAGCTAGTAATAGTCATGTAAACTTAAAGAATTATAAAGATTAAGGAATTCTTAAGCTGAATGGAAACCCTAGTTTCTAACATCTACAGGGCTGGAAAATTATAAAGTGTGTCTAAAAATAGTTTGGGGCACAAGGAGGAAAGGAACCCTTATTGAAGTCCCACATACCTGAAGGAGAATTTCCCTAAGAAGAAGCTCAAATTTCTGAGGTTGCTTGAAGAACCCTAGTTCTTGTTGGGGAGAATCTCTGAACGTATACATTCTGGTCTTGAGAGCTTGGGAGAGAAATAAGAGGAGAACATCAAGTAACTCCCTAAATTCCCCTATAACCGCACCCCAAACGACGTAGTTTAGGAGTTAAAATAGTGGAAAGTACAAAAATGCATATAAAATAGTGGGAAATTACAGAAATTCCCCTAGAAGAATGTCTAAAAAGTTACCCCTTAGGATCCAACGGGTCACACAACGAGTTATTGGTTGTGACCAAAACTCATTGGGATTAGTCGTTAGTCTTGGGTGTAAAAATCCTAGTTTTTGGAATTGATCAACTGACGAGAACAATGAATCGTTAGATGTAACAACGAGTCATTGGTTCCACCCATTGTCACTAGGGAAGCTTATGATTAATTTCTATATCTCCCCCAATTGATGGACAAAAAAACGGGTCGTTGTTTCCATTCGTTGTCACTGGGGGAAATTTTAGCATTTCCTGGATTCGTTGAATGGCTCCATAGGACGATTAGTTACACCAAATAATTACTTCTCATCTGGCTCGTTGTTTAAAATAAACATGTGACAGGTTTTTGGACTGCACTAATGGATGCAACAACGACTCGTAACTTTTAGAAATGGGTCATTATATTGCTCTTGAATCTGGGGATGGAATCTATAAGGGCTAACAATGACTCAGACAACGGTTCATCGTTACTGACAACGACTCATTGGTTGAGTCATTCTGAGACATTTTCTGGTTTTTCATTCCAAGTCTGGGTTTGGTCTAAGAAACTTTTGGGGTGTTACAATATCTCCCCCTTCAAAATATTCATCCTTGAATGAAGGCTAAGTAAGCTGAAAGACTGGGGAAAGAGCTACAATCCAAACTGAATATTATAAACTGATTACCGAAGGAGCGGCTGACTCCAAACTGAAATAGACATACTGACTGAATTTATGCAACTAGGGTGCACGCTAAAACATGAATAGAGCTTATGAGTATGGAACTGAATAGAGTACTGAGGAGGAATTTAGTACCTGATGTTGAAGCTGAGCTGGAAGGGAATAGGTGAGGGTATTTAGCCATCATATCTACTTCTTCTTCTCATGTGGCTCCCTCGACTAGCTAGTTTTTCCATAAAACCCTTACTGAAGAGACCTCCTTGTTCCTCAGCTTACCAACCTGACGGTCTAGGATCTGAACTTAACCTCTTCATAAGAGGGACTATCCTTTAAACCAATGCCTTTTAAAGGAACTACTGAGGTCAGGTCATTGATGCATTTCTTCAGGAGACATATGAAAGACTGGGTTCATTAATGCTAACTCCACAGGCAAGTCCAGCTCATAAGCCATATTACTAATACGTCTCAGGATTTTGTAAGGACCAATATATCTAAGGCTGAGTTTTCCTTTCTCCCCGAAGCTCATCACCCCTTTCATAGGTGAAATTTTCAGATATACCCATTTATCCAGCAAACTCTAGCTACCTTCTCCTTACATCTGCATATGATTTCTGGCGGCTTTGAGCTATTTTTAGTCATTTCCTGATAAGCTGAACCTTTTGCATGGCCTTATACATTGAATCAGGTCCTATCAAGGTAGATTCACCAACCTCAAAACCCCTATAAGAGATCTACATCTTCTACCATATAATGCCTCAAATAGGGCCATCTCAATATTGAAGTGGTAGCTGTTGTTGTATGCAAACTCGATGAGAGGTAGGTGATCATCCCAACTGCCCATGAAGTCAATCACGCAAGACCTCAACATATCCTCCAAAGTCTGAATAGTCCACTTAACTTGGCCATCTGTTTGTGGGTGAAAAGTTATGCTGAGCTTGACCTTATTACCAAGTCCTTTCTGAAAAGACTTCCAGAATTGTGAGGTAAACTGAGTATCCCTATATGAAATGATGGACAAGGGGACTCCATGCAATCTGACTAACTCCCAGATGTACAGTCTAGCATAATCCTCTGCTAAATCTATGGTTTGAACTGGTAGGAAATATGTCGACTTATTCATTCGGTCTACAACCACCCAAATTGAGTTATGTTGTCGGCGTGTACGAGGTAGACATGTAATAAAGTCCATGTTCACTTCTTTCCACTTCCAATTAGGAATGCTAATATCCTGTGTCATACCTCCAGGTCTCTGATGTTTAACCTTGACTTGTTGGCAATTTGGACACTTAGCCACATATTCTGCAATATCCTTCTTCATGCCATTCCACCAGTAGACTTCTCGTAGATCACGGTATATCTTAGTGGCACCTGGGTGGATAAAGTACCTAGTTCTGTGAGCTTCCGTTAGTATCTGTTACATCAAATCGTCCACATTGGGAACACACAACTTGCCTGATAATGGAGGACACCCTCTCCCCCTTTGGGAAAAGCTTCCACCTCTTTCCTTAGGACTTCTTCCTTTAGCTTAAGTAGAATTGGGTCTTCATCCTACTTTGACTTAACCTCCACCACCAAGGAGAATTCTTATCCACTCTAGACTACAACTCCCCTTCTGCTGAATTAACCAACTGGACTCCCAACCGAGACAGTTTGTGAATATCCTTTGCCAGTTCCTTTTTATCCTCCAGTACATGAGTAACACTCCCCATAGACTTCCTACTAAGGGCATCAACCATTGCATTGTCCTTGCCTGGGTAATACAACACACTTATGTCATAATCTTTTAATAATTCTAGCCGTCTTCTCAGACGCAGATTCAGGTCCTTCTGACTGAACACATACTGTAGGCTCTTGTGGTTAGTAAAAACATCCACATAAACCCCATAAAGGTAGTGCCTCCAAATCTTCAAGGCAAATACTACAGCTGCCAGCTCAAGATCGTGAGCCGGATAATTTTTCTCATGAACCTTGAGCTGTCTAGAAACATAAGCTATGACTTTACCATGCTATATCAGAACACAACCAAGACCAACTCTAGAGGCATCAAAATAGAGCACGAACCTGTCTGAACCTTCTGGCAAAGTCAGAACTGGGGCTGTAGTGAGTCGAGTCTTCAACTCCTGAAAGCTCTTCTCACTTGCATCAGACCACTAAAACTTTACCTTCTTTTGAGTCAGTTTGATCAACGGAGAGGCAATGGAGGAGAACCTTTCTATGAATCATCTGTAATAACCGGCTAGGCCCAAGAAACTCCTAACATCTAATGGAGAGGTGGGTCTTGGCCAATCCTTGACTGTTGCTATCACTGGAGACCACATGACCAAAGAATGAAACTAATTTCAGCCAAAATTCCCACTTGCTAAACTTAGCAAACAATTGGCAGTCCCTTAGAGTCTGAAAAACTATTCTCAGATAGTCTGCATGTTCCTCCTCCATCCTAGAGTAAACCAAAATATCGTCTATAAAGACAATAACGAACATGTCCAGATACTGCTTGAATACCCTATTCATCAAACCCATAAAAGTCGAAAGAGCATTGGTTAGTCCAAAAGACATAATGACTAATTCATAGTCACCATACCGAGTTTTGAAGGTTGTTTTGAGAATGTCATATTTCTGGCCCTAAGATGTTATCCTGATCTGAGATCTATCTTGGAAAAATAACTAGATCCCTGAAGTTGATTGAACAAGTCATTAATCCTGGGGAGAGGATACCTGTTCTTGACTATGACCTTATTTAGCTGACGGTAGTCGATGCACATTCCGAGTGTACTGCCTTTATTTCATATGAATAGGATTGGGTACCCCATAGAGAGATGTTGGGTCTGATGAAGCCCTTATCTGGAAGGCCTTTCAGTTGTTCCTTCAACTCCTTAAGCTGAAGTGGAGCCATTTTATAAGGAGGAATAGAGATGGGCTCGGTATTTCGAAGAAGGTCTATGCCAAAATCTATTTCCCACTTGGGAGGGACTCCGAGAAGATCTTCACATCGAGGAACTCATTTACAATTGGAATTGACTTAAGTGTCGAGGTCTCGGAATTAGAATATTTGAGCCTAACCATGTGATATATGCACCCCGTAGAGATCATTTTCCTAGCCTTAAGGTATGAAATAAACCGACCCTTAGGCACTGAAATGCTACCTTCCACTCTAGGACTGGTTCGCTAGAAAACTGGAATCTAATGATCCTGGTTCTGCAATCAACTAAGGCATAGCAAGAATGTAACTAGTCCATGCCATGAATAAGGTTGAAGTCAACCATATCTAACTATACTAGATTAACTGTGGTGACTTTATGAAACAATGTGATCGAACAATCCCTTACACCCGGCCAGCTCTAACTAACTCACCAACCATAGTAGATACTGAAAACGTCTCTGAGGGAATTTATGGACTAATATCAAACGGGACAACAATGTAAGGAGTCACAAAAGATAGTATGGCTCCTAGATCTAGTAAATCATACATATCTATTTAGAAGAGATGTAATATACCAGTCACTACCTCAGGTGAGTTCTCCTGGTCCTAACGGGAGGACAAAGCATAGAAGCAATTCTGACGCTGACTGCAACCTGTACCTGAGGTAGTACCCTGCTGAGTTGAACAACCTAGAGGAGTTGTCGATGCACTAGAATGGGCCTTCCCCCATCCTATTGACAAGCAATCTCTTAATTTGTGGCCCAACTGGCCACAACCAAAACAACCTTCCTTGCCCAAACAATATTCACCCGGAATGTTCTTACCACACTTTGAACATACTGGAAAAGTGCGGCTGCTAGAGACATGGCTCTGAGACGAGGAGCTTGATGCTCAACCCCTCTGATCTTTGTGGGGCCTGGAAGAAGGAGCACTAGCTAATGAGGGTGCTAGAAGTCTTTGTTGTTGCTGTGGACGACTACTACCGCCCGACCTATGCTGAGAATACTCAAACTGACTTGTCCGTTCCCATTTATTTTCCCTCTCTATCTTCTTCAATTTCTTCGCCTCTATCTACTGTGCGTGGATGATGAGCCTAGAGATTTCCATCTCTTTGATAAGCATGGCAGTCCTACACTCCTTGGCTACTAGGTTTGAAACTCGATTCATGATCTTGAGCTTGTGAGTCCTCGGCTCTGCAACCATTTCTGGAGCATACTTCAATAATTTAGTGAACTTTAAGGCATACTCCTACACCGTTATGTCGTTCTACCTCAAATTCACAAACTTGGCGGCCTAAGCTTCCCTTAACTCCTGGAGAAAGAATATGTCAGGAATGTAGTCACAAATTCATCCCATTCCATCGGACCTGCACCATTCCACCTTCTCTCTTTCCATTGCTTATACCAAATCTGATCCACTTATTTTAACTAAAAAGCATCCAGATTTGTAATTTCTAAAGAAGTAACACCCATGATTTGGGTGATCTTCTGCACCTCGTCAATGAACTCCTGTGGGTCCTCATCAACCTTGGACCTGTGAAATATATGGGGGATCCATCTAAGTAAAATATTAAACTCTGGAAGCAGTTGTAGACCCATTAGTATCGACTGGTTGACGTAATTAGTCATTGTCAGAGCCAAAATTTGAATGGCACTCCGGAACTCTGCATGCGACACCTGCTCGTCCTGAGGGACTGCTGGAGCTAGTGTGTCTAGCTGGTTAGAATTTTCGATCCTCTTTCCATTTCCTATTTTAGGAGGCATCGTTAACTGAAAAGGGTAGAGGATGAGTTAGGAGGACATTTTAGAAATCAAACTCTAAGCATGATAAGAATCATGAAGAAAGGGAATTTTCCTAAAAATGCCTCGTAGACGCCCCCTCATAAGTGTGGCGCACTTCACACCCATGAAAAGGATTCTACAAGATGCGGCTTTTAGACAATGTAGGACACTCTAAACCTGATGCTCTGATGCCAAGTTTTTCATGACACGAGTTTACACCCTGGATGCGACACAGTACTTATGATCACAATAGACCCCAAGAAAACACATGGTAAGAAATAATTCTATTAAGACTGATCTGATGTAAAATAATATTAAGCAGAAGCTGACTAAAGAAATATTCAAATACTGATAATTACAATCATCTGTGCAAACAATGGAACTCAAGCTGAATCTAACATATACTATCTGAAAGCCTTCTAAAAGAACTAATGAGTTGCTGGACAAACCCCCAGCTAACTCTAATGTCTAAAACTATACTAAAAATGGAAACTTCTGCCCTCAGAACATGAGGACAAAGCACTGAAAGCTACTGGAGAATCACCGAGAGAAACTAGCTACGGTGCTGAGGCTAGATACCTGAGCCTATATCATAAAACGATATAGCACATAAAAATATGCGCTCATTACTTTGAATGTATTGAGTATGTGAGATGTAACTAAAACATACATATACTGAAGACTAGTAAACTGAACTAAGATAACATGTAATGACTCTATCTGAACTCAGAAATTGGCAAATAGTCTAACAAATATGGGAAAACTGTAAGAACTATCAAACTGAATTAGAGTCGTGAGCACAACCTGGAATTTGATAGTCTGGACTAAACTGAGAACTCGAACTGTACTGGACTGTGGTGCAGCCTATAACCAACATATAACCACATGAGCTAGACGTGGAGTTCGATGTATATGTCCCATCAAAGCCAATGTACCTTGCTAGGATATAGTGGTGAGTTGTGTGATCACTATCTGGGGCCTATTTAGGATAATAACCTACAATGATACGTTGTTCTAGGAACCAGGGTACGCTGATCCCCGACCTGATCGGTGTTAAGTACTACTCCCAATGGAAACCTAATTATATATAACTTGTGATGCTTCAAGGATCAGACTTGGGTGTGTATTGANCAGGGTACGCTGATCCCCGACCTGATCGGTGTTAAGTACTACTCCCAATGGAAACCTAATTATATATAACTATGCTGATAGCTCGAAACTGATGTCCTAAGACTAAGTCAGAACTACTTATCTGGAAGTGTGCTAAGAGTCTAAGGAACTGAAAGAAACTATGTTCTAAGACTTATCAAAGCTGCTTTATTTGAAAGTGTCGTGATAGTCTAAACAATGACAAATATGCTGATTAATTGGTACTACTGAATATATTGAGTACTAACTATGTTACTGTGACTGAACATACTAAAATCATTGACTTTCCATTCAAGCATATGTGCTAGAATTCATAATTCAAGTGAAAATATCATGATAATACAATATTTATATCTGAGTTCTAAATCATGCAAGTTTCATTCAAAAATCATACTAAATATCAGTTCTAGGAAAGCAAATTGTATAAATGAAACCAAAACATGAAGTTCAGCTAGTAATAGTCATGTAAAATTAAAGAATTATCAAGATTAAGGAATTCTTAGGTTGACTGGAAACCCTAGCTTCTAATCTTCTATAGGGCTGGAAAATTATAAAAGTTTTTCTAAAAATAGTTTGGGACGCAAGAGGGAAAGGAAACCTTGTTGAAGTCCACATACCTGAAGGAGAATTCCCCTGAGAAGAAGCTCAAATTTCTCAAGTTTCTGGAAGAAGCCTAGTTCTTGGTGGGGAGAATCTCTGAACTTTTACGTTCTGGTCTAGAGAGCATAGGAGAGAAATGAGAGGAGAATGTTGAGTAACTACCTAAATTTCCCTCTAACCGCACCCCAAATGATGTAGTTTAGGAGTTAAACTAGCGGGAAGTTACTGAAATGCCCTTGGAAGAAAGTCTAAAAAGTTGCCCGTCAGGATCCAACGGGTCACGCAACGAGTCGTTGATTGTCACCATGACTCACTGGGACCAGTCATTGGTCCTAGGTCTAAATATCCTAGGTATTTGTATTGATCAAAGGATGGGAACAAAAACTCGTTAGATGAAACAATGAGTCGTTGGTTCCACTCGTTGTCACTGGGGAAGGTTTTAATTAGTTTTTGGATCTCCTCCAATGGACAGACAGCACCGCCCGTTATCTAAACCAATGGGTCATTATTTCCATCTGTTCTCACTGCGTGAAAGTTTATCATTTCCTAGATTCATTCAATGGCTTCATAGGATGATTTGTTACAACACAACAACTCTTCGTCTGGCTTGTTCTTTGAAAGAAAGATTTGACAGGTTTCTGGACTGCTACCAATGGATAGAAAAATGACTCATTACTTGCAGCAGTGTGTCATTGTATTGCTCGTTGAATCTGGGGAAGGAATCTGTAGAGGCTTACAACGACTCAGACAATGGGTCGTCATTACTGACAATGACTCATTGGTTGAATCATTCTGAGACTCAATTTTTTGGTTTTCCATTCAAGTCTAGGTTTGCTATAAGAAACTTTTGGGGTGTTACATCCAATCTCCTGAATGATTTTTAAATAAGGCCTTTCCACTTCTAGGGGTATCACTACTTTTGAGCCATAAACTAGTATGTATGGGGTTGCTCCTGTGGAGGTTCTGATTGCGGTTCAATAACGAAACAAAACATATAGTAGCTTTTTGTGACGTTGTTGATGATCGTGTACTATCTTTCTTAAAATCTTCTTGATATATTTGTTGGCGGCCTCAACTGCTTCATTCATCTGTTGTTGATATGTATGGAGTTTCGATGATTAAATCTAAACCTTTCACACATTTCTCTCATAAGATTTCTGTTAAGATGTTAAGATTAGCCACATTATCTATAATGATTGACTCCATATTTCCAAACCAACCGATTATGTTGTTGCGAATGAAATCTACTACCACCTTTTTAGTGACTGCCTTGTGTGTTGAGGTTTCGATCCATTTTGTGAAATAATCAATGGCCACCAAAACAAAACAATATCCATTTGATGCTGAAAGGTTTATGGACCCAATTACATCTATTCCTCAAGCAACAAATGGCCAAGGGGAACCCATTATGTTGAGCTCATTTGGTGGAACTCGTATGAGGTCTATGATGTGTTGTGAGTTTACAGTACTTTCGATGCTTAAAATAGGGAAATACGCATGGACTTAGGTGTGTTTATATGAATATGAGGTATATTTACTTTGTTTTCAGGGTAAATAGATGTTCGAGCAGAATTGTGTAAAATATGGAGAAAATGCAAAAAAGTGGCTAAGTACGGACCTCAGTGCGAGCTGTACCATCCTGGTACGAGTCGTACTAAGAGTCGTGGAAAAGTCCAAGACCAAATCATGAGTCAAAGGAAACTTACATCTCATGGTACGAGCCGTACCATAGCTGTCATAGTAAATTCTAGGAGGTTTTGCACAGGCCAAGTATTCGGGTACGTTTATCAACCACGTGTCATGAGACCTGGCTAAGACCCGTTACTAAGGAACTGTGGAAAAGCCTAGAATAAGAGAATACTGGATGAAATCAAGTTGCAAGAAGGAGTCACGGATCGTGGGACTGAGGTACGAGTCGTACCAAGCCATCTATGGAAGTTAACAGAGAATGTCAGCAAGTGCAAGATCAAGCCACGGGAAGATTGTACGACTCATAGGTTCTTGGTATGAGTCATACCAGAAGTCAACGCTTAGCCAGATTCAGCAGAAGCCAGCCAATGTACGAGTCAAGGTATGACCCATACAATCTTATTAGGGGTCGTATGTGAAGGCGATGATAGTTTTTGGTAGTTTCCCTGTTTACTTAGGAGAAGGTTCCAATTATTTGTATAAATACTTTTTAGGTTATTTTTAGTGGAGAGACATAATTAAAAGCTTTTATAATTCTCAGACAATTCTCAATCTTGTCTTATAATTGCTTTTATAAACTACCTTTTTAGACATAACATACTTAAGAAGTTTAAATACCTGCGCTATTTTATATCTTGACCATATTCCCAGTGGGATCGACCCCAACCTTCATTGGGTTCTCTATTGACAATGTTTGCTTTATGCTTTATCAGGAGTGTGAGTTTGAGCGTTATCAAAAAGTGATGCCATTGCCGGGGAATACGAGTTAAGATTAGATTAATTGCTTGTGTTTAACTTTAAATTGTTATTTCCTTATTTTAGGTTTTCTTTTTGTTTTTGACACCCACAGGTTGTCTCTTGGTGAATGCCAAGTACTCGATGGAGCGGAAACTCCCTGATTCCTCTTGATCTTGAACTAGAGCGAACAATGCAGAGAATGGAGAACCCTGAGCAAAAAGAGGCTCGTATTGCTGAAGAAGCTTGGCAAGCTACACTTCAGGAAGCCGAGGATGCTTAGAAGGAAGTCGTGAATGCTAGCTACCATGGAAGAGGAAATAGAGGCTCGATATATGCTCCTCAGTTCTACGATGAGGACGACCCAGATATTGATGAAGTAGGGTCAACTGGAGCTATCGTACCACCACCTTTGCCTGCTAGGGCAAAGTTTGACGTCACTAGCACCATGATACAGTTCCTGAATATGAAAGAGGTGTTTAGTGGTCATGAAGCTAATGATGCCAACCTGCACTTGATGAACTTCATCGGAATATGCAAGGCGTACAGGTTGCCCGGTGTAAGTCAGGATGAGATAAGATTGAGACTCTTCCCATTCTCTCTTTCTAGAGAGGCTACTTTATCGTTATCGGTGTTGCCCAATGACTCCATTACTGTCACGACCCAAGAGTACACCCGAATCATAAACACGGGATAAGGGCCCCCGAGGGACCCCAAGTCAACCCATGGCATGAGCATGTAACTAAACTATTCACATAAGGAGGAAGAATTAGATTAATGATCATGGACTGAAAGAAAACAGTGAAATGAAATATAAGAAACAACAATACATGATCCAAGCATAAACAGCTAAATACTACAAATAGGTCTAAAAGCCTCTAATCATAAGTGACGGGTTGAAGGGAAAAGACCCCAACTACCACAACATTCTGAAACAAAAGATATCCATGATCTGAACATAAAGCCCTCGAATCATGAGGACTCACCACTGAGAACTGAGAGCAAGCTAGGAGCGATGTTGAACCTGAGATCCGGATCCTGTATCATGAAATGATACAACATAGAAAATATATGGGTCAGTACTTGGAATGTACCGAGTATGCAAGGTGGTAAAACAATACTTAAAAACATAAGAGTTATAGGAGTGGTACATAATGATCATAAAGACTGAAATCATAAATATATCGTAAGGCTCAAGGTTTCCCAAAAGCATTTGTAAACCTGTCATAGTCACTACATGAGAGAAAATAACATTTCATAAAACATTACTTGAGTCAAAAGAACATAATCATACATGCATTAAAATAATGAGGAATAGTGGGAGATTTCTATAAATGACATACCCCATATGAGCACACATGGAGCCCGACCTGTAAGCCTAGTCGGGAGGTAGTTCATACATTGCCAAGGGTAGAACCATGAAAGGAATGATATCACTCATTAAGGCCCCGTAGGGCATAGGGGACGGTCACTGAGGAGGTCCCAAACATAACCTACGGTGGCACGTAGTTCTGAGATTCGGGGCATAACCTGGGCCCCAAACCTACTCAGTGTTAAGTACTATTCCCAAAACATGCAACGTGCTCAGAGAAATTTATACATGACATGCATGGCTAATTAAATCTTGATAATCATAACATGCTTGAGAATTCGTAATACTATCCATAAAATCGGGCCCATGGGTCGACCAAAATCATAGTTCATGAACCATAAGCAACATGTGGGCATTGCCTATATTTTCAACATCCTTGAAATGCTTAAATTTTATTGAAAATGAGATCATAATAACATGAGAGGTTGAAGACATGCTTAAAAATTCATAAATTCATATTATGCTTGAGGAAGCACCATAACAATGAACCTTACCAAAATCCTCATGATTTGGGGACCTATGCTTTTAGGGATTAGACCATTAATCATTGAATAAAACAAGTGAAAACAGCCCAATAATTCAAAACTCATGATTTAGACATACTACAACAAGCTCATATCATTTTTTGAGGAATCATGCATTTGGGTTAAGACCCATAATGATTTGGTAACTTTAAATATAGAATTTGGGAATAATTGGGCATGGGTAGGGAATAAACCACCCATTCAGAACCCCACATACGTGGAATTACTTGATTCTTAGCTCCCCTGAAAAGCCCAAGATGAAAATTCAGAGAATTTGAAGAAGAACCCTAGGATCACCTCCTACTCCCTTCTCTAACTCTTGCAAGCATCCAATGAGACTTAACATGACTTATTTCCCCTTAAAAGACCCTGTCCCGACCTCAAAAAGACATAGTTAAGGCCTTAGGAGTGTAGGAAATTATGAGAAGGCCCTTACTAATTCGTAGGAATAACTTCCAGGTGACACTAATGGGTGACCTGACGACTCGTCAGGACGGGCAACAACTCATCATACCGCCCGTCAAGTACACTGGATACCAGGTCGGCCGGGCTCGTAATGGGTGACTCAACGACTCATCATCAGTGACCACAAGTCGTGGTCACCTTCCGTCAAGTACACTGCCTCGTCCTTAATTAAATTTTCACAGGCTTTCTCACGACCCACCTCACGAGTCATTGGCACTGGCCACGACTCTTGGGGTCCCATCCGTTAGGTGCACTGGTCAGACCTCCCAGGTAACCCTTAATCACACCCCAGGGGAGAGCTGACAACTCGTGGTAGCTGACCACGAGTCGTTCCCACGCCCGTGGGGACCTCAGCTCCTCAGCCCATTCCATATTCCCCACGAGCCACCTGACGATTCGTGGGGTCTCCTCACGAGTCATCTAGTGACTCGTCCTGCACTACTGCAACATTTGCCCAAATTTTCCCCGTTTGACTCTCGGGATTGATCCTTGGGTTCCCGGAGTATAACAATATCTCCCCCTTGGGAACATTCATCCTCGAATGTTAGAAATAAGCAGAAACTTAGAAATAAACAATCACCACGTGAAAATACTGATCATTTAAGCCAAAAACTGATGGAACGACTATCCCCGAAAAGAATTACATAGTTGAACTGAATTCAAACATCACATACATATATCATATCATAAAACAAACTTGCACGCATGAACGAAACATGAAAAACTAATTAGAGGTTTAGGGAAAAAATTATACCTCAAATTGAAAATGAGCCGGTAGGGAACAAATGGGGGTATTTAGCCATCATATCCGCTTCAGCTCCCCACGTAGCTCCCTCAATATGCTGATTTCTCTATAACACCATTACTAAAGCTACTCCCTTGTTCCTCAATCTCCGAACCAGACAATCCAAGATTGCAACGGGAATTTTCTCATAACTGAGGCTATCCTTCACACCAACACTTTTCACCGGAACCACTAAGTCTAGATCTCCCAAGCACTTTTTCGAGAGCGATACATGAAATATGGGATGAACTGAAGCTAACTCCAAAATTAACTCTAACTCATAAGCTACTTTACCCACTCGTCTCACAATCCGGAATGGGCCAATATAGCAGGGGCTGAGTTTTCCTTTATTTTCGAATCTCATTTCTCCCTTCATGGGAGATACCTTCAAAAACACCCAATCATCGATCTCGAACTTAAGCTCTCTTCTCCTCACATCCGCATAAGACTTTTGGCAACTTTGAGCCATTTTTAGCCTTTCTCTTATCAATTGAACTTTCTCCATAGCCTCATGGACTAAATCTGGACCCACGAACGAAGCCTCAATGACTTCAAACCACCTAATGGGTGATCTATACCTTCGCCCATAAAGAGCCTCGAACGGTGCCATTTGGATGCTAGAATGATAGTTGTTGTTGTAGGAAAACTCAATAAGAGGCAAATGCTCATCCCAACTACCCTTGAAATCAATTACGCAAGCTCTTAACATGTCCTCAAGAGTCTGGATAGTCTGCTCTGCCTGACCATCTGTTTGTGGATGAAATGTCGTGCTAAGCTTGATCTGGGTACCAAGTCCCTTTTGAAAAGATCTCCAAAACTAAGACGTGAACTTAGTATCATTATCCGATATGATGGACAAGGACACTCCATGCAATATAACCAACTCTCGGATGTATAATTTGGCATAATCTTCCGCTGAATCGGTGGTTTTGATCGGTACAAAATGAGCAGCCTTGGTTAACCTGTCTACCACAACCCAAATGGATTTATACTGTCTACGAGTGCGGGGTAAGCCTGTTATGAAGTCAATGTTGATTTCTTCCCACTTCCAAATAGGAATGCTGATATCCTGAAGTACACCTCCCCGTCTCTGATGCTCAACTTTCATTTGTTGACAATTAGGACACTTGGCTACAAATTCCGCAATATCCCTCTTCATGCCATTCCACCAGTAGATTTCCCGCAAGGCATGATAAATCTTGGTGGCACCTACATGGATAGAGTATCTGGATCCGTGAGCCTCATGCAACATCTAGCTCCTCAAATCACCCACGTTTGGAACACATAAGCGACCCTGGTACCGAAGTACACCATCTCCCCCTTTGGAGAAGACCTCTACCTTCTGATTTTGAACAACTTCTTTCAACTTTACCAATGTTGGATCTTCATCTTGTTTAGCCTTCACCTCCGTTACCAAGGACGACTCTGATCCGTTCTGAACAACTACACCACCATCTGTCGAGTCAACTAATCTAACTCCCAACCATGCAAGTCGATGTACCTCCTTCACCAGCTCCTTATTTCCTTCACTCACATGTGACACACTCTCCATAAAGAGTCTACTAAGGGAATCCTCTACCACATTGGCCTTGCCCAGGTGGTAAAGGACACTCATGTCATTGTCCTTAAGTAACTCCAACCACCTCCGTTGCCGAAGATTGAGATCCTTCTGCGTGAACACATATTGTAAGCTCTTGTGGTCAGTGAATACATCTACACGAACCCCATACAAGTAGTGTCTCCATATCTTCAAAGCAAATACCACCGCAGCCAACTCAAGATCATGGGTCGGGTAATTCTTCTCGTGAATTTTCAGCTGTCTGGAAGCATATGCGACGACTTTCCCATGCTGCATCAATACACATCCCAGTCCGACTCTCAAAGCATCACAATATACAACAAAGCCATCGGTGCCCTCCGGTAAAGTTAACACCTGTGCTGAAGTGAGTCGGGCCTTCAATTCCTTGAAGCTCTTCTCATAAGCCTCCGACCATTGGAACTTCACCCTTTTCTGAGTAAATCTAGTCAATGGGGCTGCAATGGATGAGAAACCTTCCACAAACCTCTGATAATAACCCACTAAGCCCAAAAAGCTCCTGATCTCCAAAGGGTTTATAGGTCTAGGCCAGTTCTTTACCGTCTCTATTTTCTAGGAGTCTACCATTAAACCTTCACTTGATACTACATGTCCCAAGAATGCAACTGAATTCAACCAGAACTCCTATAGCTGGTTATCCTTGAGGGTCTAGAGTGCTACCCTCAAGTGTGCGGCATGCTCCTCCTCGCTTCTTGAGTATATCAATATGTCGTCAATAAACACTATCACGAACCTGTCCAGATATGCCATGAATACCCTTTTCATTAGATCCATAAAAGCTATAGGGGAATTGATTAGTGCAAAAGACATAACAAAGAATTCATAATGGCCATACTGAGTCCTAAAAGTAGTCTTCGGGATGTCTCTCTCCCGAACCCTTAGCTAGTGATACCCGAACCTGAGATCTATCTTGGAGAAACATTTGGCACCCTGAAGCTTATCAAATAGCTCATCAATCCTGAATAAAGGGTATCTATTCTTGATGGTGACCTTGTTCAACTACCTATAGCCAATACACATCCGAAGAGAACCATCTTTCTTCCGGACTAAGAACACTGGGGCACCCCATGGAGACTTACTCGGTCTAATGAAACCCTTATCCAGCAAATCCTTCAACTTCTCCTTTAACTATTTTAGCTCGGCTGGGGCCGTTTAGTAGGGGGAATCAATATGGGCTGCGCGTCAGGTAAAAGATCAATCTCAAAATCAACCTCCCTCTCAGGAGGAGCACCTGGAAGGTCATCTGGAAATACCTCGGGATACTCACATACCATGGGGACTAACTGAATGGTCGGGGTCTCAGACGTGGCATCCTTAACCCTAACCAAATGGTAAATACAACCCTTAGAAATAATTTTCCTGGCCTTGAGATAGGTGATAAAGAGACCTACAGGTACCGATGAACTACCCCCCCCCCCATTCTAAAACTGGGTCACCTGGAAATCGAAACTCCACCGCTCGGGTTCTACAGTTAATAGAAGAATAACATGCGAATAGCCAATCCATGCCCAAAATAATGTCAAAATTAGTCATAGCCAATTCTACTAAGTCTATGGAGGTAACCTTATATGATACTGTAATGGGGAAACCTCTATATACCCACCTCACTACGACTGAATCACCAATCGGAGTAGATACCAAAAACGGTTCTGACAAAATTTCAAGACTGACCCCAAAGTTACTAGCAATGTAAGGTGTCACAAAACATGCTTGAGAATTCATAATACTAGCCATAAAATCAGGCCCATGGGTTGACCAAAATCATAGTTCATGAACCATAAGCAACATTTGGGCATTGCCCATATTTTCAACATCCTTGAAATGCTTAAATTTTATAGAAAATGTGATCATAATAACATGAGAGGTTGAAGACATGCTTAAAAATTCATAAATTCATATTATGCTTGAGGAAGCACCATAACAATGAACCTTACCAAAATACTCATGATTTGGGGACCTATGCTTTTAGGGATTATACCATTAATCATTGAATAAAACAAGTGAAAACAACCCAATAATTCAAAACCCATGATTTACACAAACTACAAAAAGCTCATATCAATTTTTGAGGAATCATGCATTTGGGTTAAGACCCGTAAAGATTTAGTAACATTAAACATAGAATTTGGGATGAATTGGGCATGAGTAGGGACTAAACCACCCATTCAAAACCCCACATACCTGGAATTACTTGATTCTTAGCTCCCTTGAAAAGCCCAAGATGAAAATTCAGAGAATTTGAAGAAGAACCCTAGGATCACCTCCTACTCCCTTCTTTAACTCTTGCAAGCATCCAATGAGACTTAACATGACTTATTTCCCCTTAAAAGACCCTGTCCCGACCTCAAAAAGACATAGTTTAGGCCTTAGGAGTGTAGGAAATTATGAGAAGGCCCTTACTAATTCGTAGGAATAACTGCCAGGTGACCCTAATGGGTGACCTGACGACTCGTCAGGACGGGCAACGACTCATCGTGCCACCCTTCAAGTACACTGGATACCAAGTCGGCTGGGCTCGTAAGGGGTGACTTAACGACCTATCACCAGTGACCTTCCGACAACTAAAGGACGAGATTTATAACTTCCAACAACTGAAAATAGAGGCACTTCATGAAACCTGATTGAGATTTAAAAAGAAGCTGACCAAGTGCCCGAACCATAAAATTCCAGATGACACTTTGTTGGACAGGTCCCTGAATAACAACACAAAAGTTTTAGCAGATACCGTGGAAGGAGGAGCGTTGATGAGTCACAAGTGGTAGCAAGCTTCCATTATTCTAGATAGAGTGAATAAGACTAGTAGGGCCTAAAACACTAGGGAAGCAGAAGCAGCTGTAGGTATGTATGTTGTTGGTGTATGACTGCAGATCATCGCAAAAAGGAGGAGGAGTGTAATCAGGAACTAGATCATATGAGGACATCGTTAGACCTGCTCACCAAGCATATTATGGGTGTCAGTGCTAGAAAGGTAAATACAGTGGGAGCTCCGGGATAGGAACTAGGGCAGGAGAATTCAGATTCCGAGGAGGAGGCTAACTTCTTGGACAACCAGGTGGTGGGTTTTTGAGCCAACACCCAAGGGTCTAGACGGGACACTTGGCGCCAAGGTTTCGGAAATCAAGGTCAAAACCAGTATCGAGACAACTATAAATGAATTGGGTATAGGGATACGATCCAAGGTCGTAAGCGAGAGGGAGAATAGAGAAATAATGATGGTTATTGCAATGATCGTACAGGTTTGTATGTTCCTCCTAATGCACATGAGGGTGAGGCTGAACCCTCAAGATTGGAAAACATGATGACTGATATTCTCAAAAAGGTAAAGTCCATTGATGATCAGTTGAGAGACATTCGGGCGGATATATTGGGTGTGAACTAGAAAGTTGAATCGCATGCAACTACAATCAAACAGATCGAGTAGCAACTGGGCTAGATGTCGGCATCCCTAAACCATAGGCAAAATGGAGCACTTCGTAGTAACACAGTGTAGAATCCAAAGAATGACAAGTCACTGTATGGTTGTGAATACTAGGAGTGGAAAGACCACAATTGACCCCCACCCCTCCCCCGCCAATTTTAGTTGAGATGGAAAGACAAAAGGAGATTGAGCTTTGTGAGGAAGATGAGGTTGCTGAGCAAGAGCTCACAAGTAAGGCTGAGCTGACTGGGGCTCCAGTTGGTGCAAAAGAGTTCGAAGCTGATAATAGTAAGAAGTAAGGGGGAACACAAATTTATAAGGCTATACCTCAACCACCGCCACCATTCCCTCAAAGGATGAAGAAGAAGGCGGAAGATGGTAAGTTCCAAGAATTTCACTCTAAACTTAAATACTTATCTGTGAACATACCATTAGTTAAGGAATTGGAGCAGATGCCTGGATATGCCAAGTTTATGAAGGACCTTATGACCAAGAAAAGGTCCATGAGCTATGAGCCTATAGGTAACTTGCATCATTGTAGTGCCATAGCTTCACGAGTCCTAGCTCAAAGAGGAGGATCCAGGTGCCTTCACCATTCCGTGCATGATTGGTGATTTTGAGTTTGTGAAGGCACTTTGTGATTTAGGCGCAAGCATCAACCTGATTCCAGTAGTTGTATTCAAACAACTGGGATTAGGAACCCCCACACCGACATTAATGCGGCTATTAACGACAGACTATACAGTTAAAAAGCCAGTGGGGATCTTAGTTGATGTACTTGTCAAGGTGGACCGTTTTATCTTCCCAGCGGACTTTATAATTCTAGATTGTGAGGTTGATTTTTGAGGTCCCCATTATCTTGGGGCGACCATTCCTCGCCACTGGGAGAGCCTTGGTACATGTGGAAGGTGGCCAACTAAAGTTCAGGCTAAATAAAGAAGAGGTCACTTTTAACATTTGCCGATCAATGAAGCAGCCCAATGAGTTTAGGGTCGTCTCAGTAATCGATGATGATTCCAAGGTTTTTGCTGAATTTTGAGTAGCCAAAAGACTTGTGTCATGCCACAATGTTAAATCAAGCTCTTATCGGGAGGAAACCCATGAGTGGTTTGTTGAAGTCTGAGTAACCAGACCACCTACGTCGTGCTGCGATGTTAAATCAAGCGCTTCTTAGGAGGCAACCCAAGTATCTTAACTTTTGTGTGTTCAGTGTGCAGGTAAAAAAAATAAGTGGGTGAAAAAAATTTGCAGCACAGGGCTGTATTACGAGTCTCAATACGAGTCATATGACAATTGTACGACTCGTAGTACTGTCCGTGGTTCAAGGGAGAGACTGAGCTAAAGCATGAGTTTACGTTACTATTGGTTATTACAAATTGTACCTACGTTGGGTCATAGTACTTACTGTAATGATAAACTATGCCAAGTGTGGAAGTTCAGAAAAGTGATGACCTATGGCTCATAGTACGGTTCGTACCACAGTGGTACGAGTCATACCATGTACTCATAGGTCCCTAAGTAAGTTTTCAAACTCTTCTTTTATGAGTCAAAGGGATGACCCGTAGGTCTAACCTATGACTCGTGGTACGATTCATGACGGGATGATTTAATGAACGAGACCAGCATCAACCCGAATCCCTCAAAAATCCACCTTAACCTATTTAAAAAAAAAATTCTCAAACTTTTACTCCCTGGAAAACATAAGTTGTTGAACGCACAACTATCACCCAATACTCGTACACCCGTAACTCAACTTCCCGCAAGATTCAAACTCAAATTTGTGCAAGTACTCCTGCACAATTGGAATTCATACCCTAAATCAAGAAGCAAGCAAAACACTTGAGAACTTCAAGTAAGTAACCATGTTTAAATTTGCGAAATGTTTACTCTGTATCAACTAAGGGATAACTGTGATTCCTCAAACTAACCAAAAACGGGTTGAAGAAGATGATCAGTAGCTTGCGTGATTCTGTTGAATGGATAGAACTTCAAAAGCTTAAAACACTAAATTGGTTTGTTGAAAAAATTGAAAATTTTGAGTTACGGGGTATGAACTAAGCTGGGAGTGAACTGGTTATGTAGGAAAAATGAACATTAGTAGCCTAAAATGGGGAATTCTGAGTACCCAAAACAAATAATTTTTTCGCCTGAATAATTGAACCAAAAAAACAAGAGGTGGGAAGGCTTCACGAGTCTTCTTACGACTCGTGGTTTTACACCCACAACTCGTACGATGACCCGTTGGGACTATTCCAAGTTAATAAAAAGTGTAAGTGTTGGTACGAAGCTTAGTATGATTCATTGGATCCTACTATGAGTCGTACCTAGTGATCGTGCCATAAGGCAGAAAGGGTCAAAGTTCACAAGTAACTATACGACCCTTTGTTGGCTCATAGAACCTATTCACGAACTGTAACACGAAATGTACAAAAAAAATAGTAACTTTGAAATTTAGGACAATCCTCATACAACTCATCATGAATCGTACCTGCCTGGTATGAGTCGTACCAAAAAGTCGTTATAGAATCATCATGAACTAAGAGTCTTAGTATGAGTCATACCATCATGGTATGACTCATACTTCAGACTCATGGAAAAGCACAGAGGATAATTTTTCTTGCTTTCTTTTTCTCAGATCATACATACTAACCGTGTTATCCATAGGTACAATGACAATGAAGAAAAGAGCAACCAAACCTACCCAGGACAAGAGAGCTAAAGCGGAGATAGCTGCTAGGAGGGCACTTAGAGATGAGCCCTCTGACTCTGATAAAGCAAGAAGCTCCCCTAGTGGTTCAGTGGAAGAGTACCGAGTTGAGACATCCAACACTGATGAGCTACTGACCACTGATCATGGGCAGAATTGTATGCCCAAGTGATACTCAAATGCTTCATTTTATCTTGTTTATCGATCGTTATGTGTACATTCTCATGTGGTTTTTAGTTAAAATGTGAATTTATACTAACCAACATGATTAGTGTTGTTTTGCAGGTAAAAT
>JACEIK010012403.1:18239-31197 GCA_018107945.1 Datura stramonium | reverse complement strand
CTCACACTTGAAATTCATAATTGGCTTACTTGGTCTAGTCCCTGTGGGTTCGACATCCGGCTCTTTAAAAGGGCCACTGTATTACTTGTACGACTGCGTACGCTTGCTAGTGCGCTGGAGCGCAACAAGAGCCTGTCCCAATTGTAATTTGGTGTTGCTCTTCGTTGAGCATACTCTGCTGCAAATCATCTTCCATCAAAACATGGTGAAAAGTTGGAGGTCCCTCTTGAAGATATCAGATGTATAAGACACAGCCCAAACCGGTGTACCTCTAGCTATCACTCTGGCTATCCACCCTCTAGCCAACTACCTTGTCATAAGTTAAGGTGTCTACTACCTTATAATCACCACCCAAGTAGAATCAGTTAATGCCCTCTAGGCTGATGTCAACAGAAACCCCATGGATTACTACTAATTTCAGTGGCTCTATCTGCATCTTCAACACTGGGTTCATCCTCATGAGGATCTCTCCATATACTACATATAACTCCCAGACCAGTGTTCGAGTGTACTGACCCACTGGCCGGAATAGGAACTCCCAGTGCTAAAATTTAAGCTGCTCCATGATATCGGGGTATACCTCCAACCCGCCAAAGTTAATAGTTCTCTCCTCAGTGATCCCCCGTTGGACTCTGTCATTGACTATGTTGATGCCCTACAGATAGCACTCTTTAGCACCCTAGACAACCCACCTAATACTATATATCTCCTCCAACTATTTTTGTCTCAACTCTGCTGCAAGGGGAGAGGAGGTCTTATAAATGACTCCTCCTCAGCGGCCTTGCTAGAGGAGATCTCTATCTAGGGCCCCTTATAGTAGGCATGGTCATGGTCATCACCGAATTGGGATGAAGATCTCGGAGCCAATGTCTTAGTTGATGCCACCCTAGCTGATGGAACAAGTGACACCTCGACTCTCCTGCTACCTAGATGCAAGTAGTCCTCCTCATCCTCTTCAACTAAGCAGGACCTCTTAGGTGTGTTTGATTTGGCTTCCTGGGGTAATGCTCTTCTGCGTCCCATTTACCTATGATCATGCACCAATTTTATTAGAACATAGACATAGGGTATCCTGGATAGAAAGTAGGTGCAAGACAGCTGAAGGGACGATCCCTACCTTCGAAGAACGGACCATACCCTCTACCATCAATTTAGTTCAAAAATATCAATGTACTGCTTCAATGTCTGATTCAAGTTATTGGCCATCCTTTCCAAGGACAGTCCATCCCTTGAGTCATACTCTGACTCAGGGAATTGATGTTTACGGGTTCAATTGGCAGAACAACAGACAGTCCATCTATTCTTTCATCTATTAAGGTACACATACTTTTTTCACTTGGGTAGTTTCAATTTTTGTACAAGTCTCAAACAATGGAAAAGACTCATCCAATTTCAAGCTAAAGACGTAATTAACAAACATGAAAGCACAATTATAATTAAACCTAAGCCTTGTTCAATCAAACTAATAGTATAAACCCCAGTTCCTCCCCCCCTAAAATTCATTTTAAAGTCAAGGTAATCATAGTCCCACTACAAAACTTTGTGCAATGTCACGTTAGGCATGAAATTAAAGGCAGAAGGTGAAGAACATTACATAAGTGAGTGTTTGCTTGTGCAGTGATATGAGCAACTGGACTGGGTGAAAATAAAACCCTAGAAATATGTTGCTGAGTGTGCTTATGAGAAGTGAGTGCAGCAATGCAAGTTCTTAAAGCTCAAACGATCAATAATGGAGGAAATTTAAGTAGGGAAGAAGAGGGAATGAAGAAGATAAGAAAGATGGGTGTGCTATTTCTATTTGAATGTATTCCCATAACACCCTTGATTTCCTTTAAAAACTAGCTGGGTTGGGTCAGTCAAGCCCATGTGTGGCTAATTAAAGCCCGGCCTAACCCAAAATTTCATCCTACATGTGGGCTCATTGACTTTTCTTTATTAATGACTAGAGACGGGCCAAGAGACGGTCCATTTGAGCAGTGTACGATCCGTACATTGGATCAACTCTTGTCCATTCCCTTCCAGTGCCAGGTGTAGAGGACGGATGGGACATGTGGTCCGTCCTTTAAAAAGATGGTCCATCTGTTCTACCGTCTTTTGTGCACTAGAATTCTTCCTTTCTATTTTAGACCATTTTTATCCAAATTTCTAAGTGTCCCTACATCGACTAACACCAATCAGTCTAAAATATGCTTAGGTTACCTCCCATGTAGCTTGAGTGAACATCGCGTCACGACGTGGATACTTCATATAGTGTAGCATCCTTTGCGTTTCCACCCAAAAAGCGCCTGATTTAATGTCACGACATGATGCAAAATACCTGATCATGGATTTTGTGATTCATCCTTAGGATGAGACTTCCTCACCTACTTTCTTCCTTTCGTTTTATCGATGTATTGCTTCACCCATGTTGATTTAGCCTTATTTCTCTTGGGTGATTCAGCTATAGTATGCTCAACTACCCTACAAATTTCATGCTTAACATTGACCATAAAATGTGACCAACTCCTATGGGCAAGAAGTAACCTCCCTCGACCTTGAAGGTAATACTCTCATCCTTGATGCGAAACATTAGCTCAGGCTTTTCAGGATCCATCAATGCTCTCCCAGTAGCAATTAATGGTCTCCCAAGGATGATGGGTATGTCTCTATCAACATTGTAGTCAGTAGTACAAACTTGCCAACTTTGACAAGCACATCTTCCACTAGTCCCACCAGAGTTTTAGTGGATTTGTTGGCCATCTAGAGCTAAATGGAATTGGGCTTCAAATAGACAACCCATACTGCTAGTAAATGGCAAGAGGCATCAGGTTAATTCTTTCCCCATAAATCACAAAGAGCATGCAACCAATCATATCTACCTATCCTGCAAGATATGATAAATTCTCCTGGGTCACATTTCTTCTCAATACATGTGCCTTCCATGATGACACTCACTCTATGGGTCATGGGAATGATCTCCTCCTTGTCACTTGGTAGATTTCTAGTCAAGATCATCTTCAAGTACTTAGCAAACCTCGACATCTCTTTGATAACATCAATGAGCGAAACTTAGAGTATTGCCTCCTTAAGCCTCTCAATATGCTTTCCCACTTTTGCATCAAGGGCTTGTTGATCAATTCCTTGTGGAAATAGAGGGACAAGAGGAGGAAAGTATTTCTCAAAGTCTTCCACTCCTGCCTTAGCCTTCCCCCTCTCTTTCGAGGCAACTAAACATCATTTTGGATCCAGCATCAACTATCTCATCAACACAAGGCTTCTTGGGCCTCTCTTCTAGGTCATACAACTCAAACACAATTTCGAACTTGTCCTCCACCATACCATCTTCAAACTTCTCATCAATATGTTACACAATCTTCCCACTCCTAGTGACTATGGCCAACATTGAGCATTAGAAGATAGCACATGTCCTATTGAATTCACCACTATGTCACTTGTGAGATGGCCTTTTAACCTGACATTTTGATCATAGGAAAGGTCCCTGACCTGTTGCTCTAATTTTTGAATGGAAGTTGTGTAAGAGCCTACAATCTTAGTGAGACTCTTGAGACAAGCATCTGTTCTCTCCTTGTTTTCAAGCATATTTTATAGCATCCCTTCAATAATTGAGCCCCCATGATCATGTGAAGGACCCTCCCTCTAATTTTGGGAGTTTGAGGGAGGACCTCTAGACAGAGCACAAGAAGATGAGCCTCTATTCTGGTCGTTCCCACTCTTCTACCAATGCTAATTTTGACCAAAAAAATAATTCCAAGGGTAATATTGACCTTGCCATTGAAATTGAGGTATCCATTTCCCTTGGGATGAAGATGAGGTGCAACACTGCTGATACTGTGATCTATAGCCACCGGATGAGTTGCCAACATAGTTGGCATCTTTCACGTGTAAAGGTGGTGGCTTTGGCAATTATTAATATTAGTAAGGAGGAGGAGGACATCCATGCCCGTATTGAACTTCGGTCACAGTCTCATCAATAGCATGCACTTTCTTGGCCTCGGACTTGGTTAACCTCTTTGTGAGGAAGCTCTGTTGGTTTCCATAGTGACCATTATCTGATCACGCTCCTGACTCTCCTTCATCAAATGAGATAAAGAAGGAGCCCCAACATTGATTCCTCCACCTTGGGCCCCACCATGCCAAGAATGGTTGTTCTTTGTAATTTTATCCAAGATGATGGCAATTATATCAAATGTCTTTTCTAATGAAGCATCCACCTGCGACATTATTGGAAATAGACTATTTCAAGGCATCTAGATATGTATAAAACTTCTCAAACAAGATATTATCTGGGAACCCATGGTTGGGCGTCTGAAGGATGTATTGCCAGAATCTCTCCCATGCTTCAAACAATTGTTCACCCAGTAATTGCCAAAAGTAAAATATCTTATCCCGTTGCTCCGCCTTTTTGCTACGTGAAAACCATTTCTCCAGGAAGACATTCATTAACTCTTTCAAAGTATGAATTGATTTGAGAGGGATTCTATGCAACCAATCCCTTTCCTCATTGGCCAACGAGTATTTGAACACTTGTAACCGAATAGCATCATCCGAAATGTTATTTTACTTATGAAGGTTGCACAACTCCAAGAATTTTTGAAGTGTTGATGGAGGTCATCATCCATGGAGTTGCAAAACTATCACTCCACTTTTCAAATAGTGTAGATAATATCGTCAATTTCGAATGAGGCAACATTTACCCTTGGTGGGACGATCCAGCTGGCATAGTCAACTTTCCCATTGATATCCACAAACACATTTTCAAATATCCAGCTAGAAGAGTGGCCATGTTCCTGTATCAATATTCAAAAACAAAAAGAAAAGGAAAAAGAATATATCTAAGCAAACAAACTAGAATATTAGAACTATTTAGAGCTTATGTCGTAGTCCCTAGAAACGATGCAATAATATTTGATGTCGTTCAAATCCACTCCCAATATAGGATAGTATAAATGATCGATGCAAATATATAACCCAACGAGGAGTTAGGGTCGAATCCCACAGAGACTACTCAAAGCCCAGACTATCTAGTGCTAAACAACAAAGTATTGCAAGATTAGAATCTATTCGGACTGAGAGTAATATAATTCAACAGTAACTACAAATGTGCTAAGCTAGAGTTGTAAGAAATTAGAGGTAATTCTAGGGAAGTGACCCCAATATTGGGTTGATCCCCTTTAATCATCCAAAATGAAAGAATTGAGAGAGGGCTAATTCTGAACATGCAAGAAATTTACTTAGTGTGATACCCCGGGAAAGCCTAAGAATAGACCCAGGAATGTAATTGGAAAAGTGAAGAAAAACTGCAAAAATGTCACAGAACGGACGACTCAACAACTCATGGGTGGATACCATGAGTCGTCGAAAGCAGTCGTGGAATGAGGGTTCAGGGAAGCAGTGGTGACAACTGACGGTGTAACGACTCGTTGTCAGGAACAACGAGTCATTGTAACCGGTCGTTGGAAGGACTGGATTAGGTTGAGGGAGAAACAATGGGGCATCTCACGATTCGTGGGGAGGAGGAATGACCCTTTGTTTCAAGTCGTTGCTTGTGGGTTGAGGATTCCAGTGCATTCAATGGATGGAGACCACGACTCATTGGAAGGCACCACGAGTCGTGGTGAGGCTCGTGGAAAGGGAAGTTAGATTGGTCAAGGCGTTGGCGATGGTCAATTAAATGACCTGTGGTTTGAAGTAACAAATCTTCCTGATGAGTCGTGGGAAGGATATGAGATGTGTTATGAGGCAGTGGACCCAATGACTCGATACCACGAGTCGTGGTATGTTTCCAAGACCCATTGGGTCAGTCGTTGGTCCGTTCGGGTCAGTTTTCAGGGAAATAATTTTAAGGGCATTTCCGACTTTTCAATGCTTTTAGACCCTAAACTACATTATTTTGGATATTTTCTGAGAGTGATAAGAGGAGTTAAGTCCTTTATGCATGTCCAATCTCATGCAAGAACTTTAGAGAGGTTTTTGGGAGATTCAAGGTTTTCTTCCCCAAGTTTCCATCAATTTCTTTGTGGGTATTCAAGGAACTTTGAGTCAATCCATTTCCAGGTATGTAGGTTTTTAGAATGGTGAAATTCTTCCGCACCCATGCCCAAATCTCAAATTAAATCATGAATCCTGCTATTCAAGTCTATGGGGTTTTACTCAAATGCATGAAAATGTGATTTATCCTTATGGGTATGATTTAATTGAGTCTTAATTATTGAATTATGAATGATGGGCTGTTTTTATATTATTTTATTCAAAAATCATGTTTCAATCTTTTAAATCTAAAATGCCCATTTGATGAAAGTTCATGAAAGTTATGATTTATGATGACTACTCTATAGTTTGAGTTTATTGATGATGGACAAGCATGATTTCAAAGTTACCCATGTTTATGAGCATATTTTGAAAGAAATGAATATGAAGAAGTATTGGGCAATGCCCACATGTTGAAGAATGATTTACGATTTATGAACGAATTACATGATTTATTGATTTATGATGTTGCCTGATAAAAAGGGCCTTGATTCTTGGCTAAACATGTTTTAAAGGGGATCAATGATGTTAAATGTTCTATCTTAGCAAATGAGTTTCTAATGCATGATGCTATTGATTTATGTATGAGCCAATATCATATTTTTTGGGAGCCGTGTCTAGCACCGAGCAGCCCAGCATTCAAAGGACTATGCCGGTGTCTCATAACCACGTGCCATCGTGGGTTATAACATTATATATTGTATTGATACCAATCCCCTCAAATGTGATATCAAGCCTAATGCACGACCCTCGCCTGGCAAGCTAGGGTCGGCTCTTCCCACTTGAGTGAGATAGTTGGGGCATCATGAAAGGCTCTATCATGATGGTGTCGGTTATGACGAGTCCTCCCATTGTTCCGCATGTATTATGAACTGTTATATTTATGTTATTGGATCAAGTTATATTTTGATAATGTTTACTTACGATTATGATTATGAATGCTTTACGGATGATTTGAAAGCCTCAAGCCTTATGTTTTCTACGGAGTTTATGATATATTCATGATGTCCTTCTCTTACGTTTACTTATAAGTCTTATTTTATTTTTAAATATCCGTTTTACTTACCTTGCATACTCTGTACATTCCATGTACTGACCGCATACTTTCTATGCTGTATCGTTTCATGATACAGGGTACGGATCTCAGGCTCATCCTCATCCTTAGTCCTCTTAGCTTACATTCTCAGCTTATTGGTGAGTCCTCATGTTTCGAGGGCTGTTTGACAGACTTTTATGTTATCTGATGTTTCAGTATTATTCGGGTTAGTTGGGGATATTTTCCCATCAACCCATCGTATGTAGTAGAGGCTTTCAGACCATGTGTAGTATTCAGCTTATGTGTACGTCTAGTATTTTCTTATGTTATGCTATGATTACATTCCACTATGTTTTTATGTTTATCATTCTGTGTATTTGAATGTGATTAGTTGCATCCATGAGCCATGGGTCGACTTAGGGTCCCTCGGGGTCCCTTCTCCTGTGTCTACAATCCGGGTGTATGTTCGGGTCGTGACAAACTTGGTATCAGAGCCATAGGTTTGAAGTGTTCTAGGGTGTCTGAAAGCCACGTTAAGTAGAGTCTTTTTCATGGGTGTGAAGCGCGCCACACCTATGACGAAGAGACTACTATACGTTTAGGAAATGTTCCCTTCTTTCATGTTCTATGTCGTGCGATGAAAAGCCTTTCCAGCCTTCTAATTCGTGCGATTGCAGAATTATGGCTCCTAGAAGAATGAACGGAAGGAGGAATGGAAATGATGAAGTCCACGGAGATGGAAATGACCATGGGAATGGGCATCAACAAGGCCCACCTGTTCAGGAGCCCCAGGCACCAGAGCTAGCTTCCCACGCTGAGTTTCGGACTGCTATTCAGATGTTGGCGTAGGCCTTGACCGCTCAGGTAAACCAGCAGGCTGTTGCGCCGGTCCCACAGAATGGTAATGCAGCAGTGACTCGAATTAGAGACTTCTTGAGGATGAACCCTCCTTAGTTCACGGGATCAAAGGTGGATAAGGAGCCATACGAGTTTATTGAAGGGATCTTGAAGGTCACTCAGGTTATGGGGGTGACAAATGGGGAGTGTGTTTACTTAGCCTCTTATCAGCTAAAAGAGGCCACTCATATTTGGTACATGAAATGGAGGGACAGCAGGGCAGCAGGAGCGGGCCCTATCAGTTGGGATGAGTTCCACATGGCCTTTCTCGACAGGTTCTTCCCTCGGGAGATGAGGGAGTTCAAAGAAGCTGAATTTGTGAACCTGAAGCAGGGAAAGATGACAGTGTTGGAGTATTCACTTGAGTTCACTAGTTTGTCAAAGTACACCCTAGAGTTAGTGATGGATCAGAGGGCGCAGGTGAGCTGATTTGTTCATGGTGTGGCTGGTTATTTAGACAAGGATTGCAGGACTGCTATGCTACACTAGGATATGGACTTTTCTTGCATAGTTTTGTATGCCCAACAGATGGAGGCGGCACATATGAGGGAGAGGGAGGCAAAGAGGGCTCAGACGGACAGTTGTGGGTTTTCACACCAGAGGTTCGGCGGTGGCTACCGTCCACAGTTTTAACAGAGGTCACTAGACCCAACACCATCATGAGCTAGTGTTCCATCTAGATGCAAGGGTGATCAGAGGAGAAGGGCTTTAGGGTCGAGGAAGCAGAGGGGTACCCAGTTAGAGTATGCCACTCCAGCCTACGGGAAGTGAAGCAAGAGTCACATCGAGGAGTGCTTTCTCGGCCCAGATGTCTGCTAGGGGTGTGGTAGATCTGGGCACATGTGCCGAGCGTGCCCATATGCTAGACAGTGTGATGATAGGGGTCGTGCATAGAACACCAGGACAACAGCAGCTCCAGCCCATTCTACTCCATAGGGAGCATCGACTAGTGGAGGTGGTGGACAGCGCCAAAACTGATTCTATGCCCTTGCCTCATGCCAGGAGGAGGAGACTTCGCCAGACGTGGTCATTGGTATATTGTGTCTCTTTCATATTGATGTTTATGCCTTGCTAGATCCGGGAGCTACCTTGTCTTTCGTGACTCCTTATATTACTAGTAGCCTTGGACTTAGTCCTGAGACCTTGTCAGAACCATTTTCAGTTTTGACCCCAGTTGGTGATTCAGTCATAGCTAGACGAGTATATAGAGAATGACCGGTCACTGTGTTGCATAAGGTTACCTCCGTATACCTTGTAAAGTTAGCCATGACTGACTTTGACATTATTCTTGGTATGGATTGGTTGTTCGCATGTTATCCTTCGATTAATTTTAGGAACCGTACAGTGGAATTTCATTTTCTGGGTGAGTCAGTGTTGGAGTGGAAGGATAGTTCGGCGGTATCAGTAGGTCGGTTTATTTCCTATCTTAAGGCCAGGAAGATGATCTCTAAAGGTTTCATGTACCACCTAGTTAGGGTTAAGGATGTGGAGTCTGATACCCTGGCTCTTCAGTCAGTTCCGGTGGTGTGCGAATATCCGGAGGTGTTTCTTGATGATTTTACAGGTGTTCCTCTAGAGAGGAAAATTGATTTCGGTATTGATCTATTCCCAGATACGCAGCCTATCTATCCCTCCCTACAGGATGACCCTAGCCAAACTAAAGAAATTGAAGGATCAGTTAAAGGATCTGTTGGATAAGGGCTTCATTAGACTGAGCCAGTCTCCATGGGGTGCACTAGTTCTATTTGTTCGAAAGGACGGTTCCCTTCACTTGTGTATCGACTATCGGCAGTTGAACAAGGTTACCGTCAAGAACAGGTACCCCTTACCAAGGATCGGTACTACGCAAAGTTTAGCAAGTGTGAATTTTGGCTAAACTCGGTAGCATTTCTGGGTCATGTGGTATCAAGCGAAGGTATAAGGGTAGATTCCTAGAAGATTGAGGCGGTGAAGAATTGGCACAGACCGATGAATCCTTCAGAAATTCAGAGTTTCTTAGGCCTAGCAGGCTACTACCGAAGATTTGTTGACGACTTTTCATCAATGGTAGCCCCACTGACCAGGTTGACTCAGAAAAAGCTGAAGTTCCAATGGTCGGAGGCTTGTGAGAAAAGCTTCCAAGAGTTAAAGACCCGACTCACTTCAGCATCGGTATTGACTTTACCCGAGGGAACTGATGGCTTTGTAGTGTATTGTGATGCTTCGAGAGTCAGACTACGATGTGTGTTGATGTAGCGTGGGAAGGTAATAGCATATGCCTCGAGACAGCTGAAAGCTCATGAAAAGAATTACCTGACCCATGATCTTGAGTTGGCTACGGTGGTGTTTGCGTCAAAGATATGGCGGCATTACTTGTATGGGATCCACGTGGATGTATTTATGGATCAAAAGAGCTTGCAATATGTTTTCACATAGAAAGATCTAAATCTTCGGCGAAGGAGGTGGTTGGAGTTACTAAAGGACTACGACATGAGTGTCCTCTACCGCCCGGGTAAAGCTAATGTGGTTGCGGATGCGCTTAGTAGACTCTCTATGGAGAGTGTGTCCCACGTGGATGAGGGAAAGAAGAAGTTGGTGAAGGATGTCCACCGACTTGCAAGACTGGGAGTTAGATTGATCGACTCGACCAATGGCGGTGTTTTTGTACATAACGGGTCAGAATCGTCCTTGGTGGTTGATGTTAAATCTAGGCAAGATGAGGATCCAATTTTGAGGAAGCTAAAGGATACGGTGCATAGTCAGCAGGTGGAGTTTTTCTCCCAAGGGGGAGATGGTGTGCTACGATACCAGGGTCGGCTATGTGTCCCAGATGTTGATGATTTGAGAGTTCGGATATTGCATGAGGCGCATGGTACAAGATATTCTATTCATCAGGATCCAAAAAGATTTATCAGGGCTTGTGAGAAATCTATTGGTGGGATGGTACAAAGAAAGATATTGCAGAGCTTGTAGCAAAGTGTCCAAACTGCTAGCAAGTGAAAGTCGAGCATCAAAGGCCGGGAGGTGTACTTCAGGACCATTTGTGTGGTGGTTGACAGGTTAACCAAGGCTGCACACTTCCTACCGGTCAAGACCATGGATTAAGCGGACGATTATGTCAAGTTGTATATTCAGGAGTTGGTTTGACTTCATGGAGTGCCCTTGTCTATTATTTCAGACTGAGGTACTCAGTTTACCTCTCAATTCTAGTGTTCTTTTCAAAATGGACTTGGGATGCAGATTAAGCTCAGTACAGCCTTCCACCCGCAAACAGACGGCCAAGCAGAACGAACGATTCTGACCCTCGAGGATATGTTGAGGGAATGTGTTATGGATTTTAAAGGTAGTTGGGATAATCATTCGCCCTTAATCGAGTTCGCCAATAAGAACAGTTATCACTCCAGTATCCAGATGCACCGTTCGAGGATATTTATGGGCGAAGGTGTAGATCTCTCATCGGATGGTTTGAGGTTGGCGAGGTAGCTATGATAGGACCAGATTTGGTTCACGAGGCGATGGTGAAGATTCAGTTGATAAGGGACCATTTAAAAACCGCTCAGAGTCGTCAGAAATCATATATTGATATGAGGAGAAGAGATTTGGGGTTTGATGTGTACGATTGGGTATTTTTAAAGGTGTCTCCCATGAAGGGAGACATGCAGTTCGAAAAGAAGGGGAAACTCAGTCCTTGCTATGTTGGTCCCTACCGGGGTGTGAGGAGAGTTTGTAAGGTAGCTTATGAGTTGGACTTGCCATCGGAGTTGTCCTCAGTTCATCCCGTCTTCCATGTGTCACTTTCGAAAAAGTGTTTGGGTGATACAGCCTTGGTAGTTTCGATAGACATCATTGGGGTGAAAGACAGCCTCAGTTATGAAGAAATTCCCATTGAATTCTTGGATCCTCAGGTTCAAAAGTTGAGAAACAAAGAAGTAGCTTCAGTTAAGGTTTTATGGAGAGATCAACATGTTGAGGGAGCTATGTGGGAAGCCGAAGCGGACATGACGGCTAGATATCCACATCTGTTCTCTACCGGTTCGGTTCTGACTTAAGGTATCAGTTCTACCCTATGATCCCATTTAGTTTTCATGTTCGGTTCATGTGTGCAACTTTCTTTTATTTGTATTAATGTGTATGTGAAGCATGAGATCAGTTCAACTACGTGGGCTGGTTCGGAGGTAGTCATTCCGTGAAAATTTCGGTTAAAATGATCAGTATATAGCTGTGATAAATTATATATTTCTGTTTGCTGCTTGTTTCCTACATTCGAGGATGAAAGTTTCCAAGGGGGAGATATTGTAATACCTAGGGAAGACCTAAGAATAGATCTGGGAGTGTAATTGGGAAAGTGCAGAAAAACTGACAAAAATATAATAGAACGGATGACTCAACGACTCGTGGGTGGATACCACAAGTCGTCGAAAGCAGTCATGGAATGGGAGTTCAAGGAAGCACTGGTGACAACGGATGGTGTAACGACTCGTTGTCAGGAACAACGAGTCGTTGTAGCCGGTCGTTGGAAGGACTGGATAAGGCTGAGTGAGAAACAATAGGGCATCCCACGATTCATGGTGAAGAGGAATGACCCATTGTTTCAAGTCATTACTTATGAGTTGAGGTTTCCAGTGCATTCAACGGATGGAGACCACGACTCTTTGGAAGGCACCACGAGTCGTGGTGAGGCTCGTGGAAAGGGAAGTCAAATTGGTCAAGGAGTTGATGACGGTGGATTCAACGACCCGTGGTTTGAAGTGTTGACTCGTGGGAAGGATCTGAGATGTGTTATGAGCCAGTGGACCCAAAGATTCGATACCACGAGTCATGGTATGTTTCCACGACCCGTTAGGTTGGTCGTTGGTCCGTCCGGGTCAGTTTTCAGGGAAATAATTTTAAGGGAATTTTCAACTTTTCCACACTTTTAGACCCTAAACTACGTCGTTTTGGATATTTTCTGAGTGTGATAAGAGGAGTTAAGTCCTTTATGCATGCCCATTCTCATGCAAGAACTTTAGAGAGATTTTT
>JACEIK010012389.1:0-31243 GCA_018107945.1 Datura stramonium | reverse complement strand
TATAATAAATCATAATTTTTGCTTAAGAAGATCAAGATCATAATCGAATCATAACTTGACTTTTCATGAAGCATTCATAATTGGGTATAAATTAATTAAAATTTATAACTATAAATTTATAAGCAAAATAGCTATAAAATATGCCCATAGATTATAAAACATGATTTGATACATGAAGGAAACTGACACATAGATAGATCATAGAGAATTTTACAAAAATTTGGATAAACCCCAAACGATTATGAAACTAGATTCTAGAATTGAAATCCATGGAATTGAGAAGAATTTTGAGCATGAGAGTGAAAGGAACCCTCAGTCGTAGCCTCACATACTTGGGTAAATCTAGTTCGCACATCTACTTAAAATCCCAAAGGAATTTGGAGAGAATTTGGAGAAATTCTTCAAACTTGATCTTCAAGGAAAGGTTCTATGTTGCATGCATGGAGTGGAAATACTTGGAATAGGTTTAACACCCTTAAAACCCTATTACCTGAGCTTAAAATGATGCAGTTTAGGACCTTAGGGCATAAGAATTATGAAAATACCCTTAATGAAAAGTCTAGAATTTTTGCACTGCCAGTAACAACGACTGATACCACGGATCGTACCTTAATACCACGACTCGTGGTATCCATCCGTGACTTTCCTCCCTCATTCTTCAGTTCTCATGTCCTGATACCATGACTTGACAGGACGAGTTGGTGCATCAAATGACGATCGGTTGTATCCTCTCATTACTTCCTCTGATGAAACTGTATCTGGACTTCTCACGAGTCAGACCATGACTCCTACCTTCATCGGATGAGTCATGGGTTCCATCCATTACTACGATTAGGGTTTTTCCCTGCTCTTCCCATGGGCACTTACAAAAACTCATTGTTCCTCACAACGAGTTGTGACATGACTCGTACTATCCATCCTTGACAATTCCAGAACCAACCCATGACTCCTGCCTACGAGTCATACCTTCAACCAACAGGTCGTTTCAAGGCCCGTTGTTCCAACTCCTTCCCAGATAACTGCTAACTAAGGGTAGTTTCTACGGGTCGTGGGTCCTTCCTATGACTCGTACCATCAGTCGTCCTAAGGCAAAATTTCAGCTTTTCTGCTGCTTCTCATTTCAAATTCCTGAGTCTAGTCTTAGGTATTTCTGGGGTATTAGAATATCTCTCCCTTAGGTACATTTGTCCTCGAATGTGAGTGAATATACTGAAAGCTGGGGAAGAAGACTTACATCTCAAATACTGAACATCTAAAGCTGAAACTGACGGAGTGACCGACTCCGGACTAGAATACATAACTGAACTAAATTCATGAATCACACATACATGCATTGACATGAAAGAAACTGGGACATATAAACTGAACATAAAACTAAATAGAATACTAAGGAGGAAACTGATACCTCAAACTGGAACTGAGCCGAAAGGGAATAGATGCGGGTATTTAGCCATCATATTTGCTTCAGCTTTCAACACTCCCTCAACATGCTGATTCCTCCAAAAAAACCTTTACTAAGGCTACTTCTTTGTTCCTTAGCTTTTGAACCTGACGATCAAGTATTCCCACTGGAACCTCCTCATAGCTAAGGTTATCCTTCACACCAACACTATCTATCGAAACAACCAAAGCCGGATCACACAAGCAGTTCTTTAAAAGCGATACATGGAAGACTAGATAACCTGAAGCCAACTCTAAAGGAAACTCCATCTCATAGGTCACCTTGCCAACACGTGTCATAATCCGGTATGGACCAACATAATGGGGACTGAGTTTCCCTTTCTTTCCTAACCTTGTCACTCCCTTCATGGGAGATACCTTCAGAAACACCCAATCATCAACTTCTAACTCAAGCTCCCTCCTCCTTACATCCGCATAGGACTTTTGGTGACTCTAGGCTATTTTCAACCTGTCCCTTATAAGCTGAACTTTCTCCATCACCTTCTTGACTGAATCTAGTTCTATCAATGCAGCTTCCCAACTTTGAACCAACCAATAGGCAATCTACATCTTTTCCCACAGAGAGGCTCAAACGGGGCCATCTGAATGCTGGAATTATAACTGTTATATGAAAACTCAATGAAGGCAAATGATCATCCCAACTACCCTTGAAATCAATCACACACGCTCTCAACATATCCTCCAGAGTTTGAATGGTCCGCTCCGCCTGACCATCTATTTTCGTGTGAAATATTGTGCTAAGCTTTACTTGAGTACTGAGTCGCTTCTGAAATGATCTCCAAACTCGAAGGTAAACTTAGTATCTTTATCTGATATGATGGAAAAGGGCACTCCATGCAACCTAACTAACTCCAAAATATACAACTTAGCATAATCCTCCACTGAATCGGTAGTTCTGATTGGTAGGAAATGAGTTGCTTTAGTCAACCTATATAAAATAACCCAAATAGAGTCATACTGTTGGCGAGTATGAGGCAACACCGTAATGAAGTCCATATTTATTTCTTCCCACTTCCAAGTAGGAATGCTAATGTCTTGAAGCACACCTCGGGGTCTTTGATGCTCAACCTTCACCTGTTGACAATTCAGACACTTAGCCACAAACTCCGCTATGTCCTTCCTCATGCCATTCCACCAATAAACTTATTGTAGGTCATGGTACATTTTGGTGGCACCTGGATGTAAAGAATATCTATAACCGTGAGCTTCTTGCAACATCAAGTCCCTTAAGTCACCAGCATCCAGAACACACAACCGACCTTGATATCGGAGCACACCATCTCCCCCTTGGGAGAAAACCTCCACCTTCTGATTTCGGATTGCTTCCTTCAACTTTACCAAAATAAGATCCTCGTCTTTCCTAGCCTTAACATCAGTCACTAAAGATGATTCTGATCCATTCTGAATAATGACAACCATCCGTTGAGCCAACAAGATGAACTCCTAGTAGTGCAAGTCGATTCAAATCCTTCACTAACTCTTTCCTCTCCCCATCTACATGACACTCACTCTCCATAGAAAGCCTTCTAAGAGCATCCGCCACCATATTTGTCTTGCCCAAATGATAAAGGACACTCATATCATAGTCTTTAAGAAGCTCCAACCACCTTCTCTAACGTAGATTTAGATTCTTCTGGGTGAAAATGTACTATAGGATTTTGTGGTTCGTAAACACCTCTACATAGACCCTGTAAAGATAGTGTCTCCAAATCTTCAAGGCAAATACTATCGCCTCCAACTCGAGGTCATGAGTCGGATAGTTCTTTTCATGGACCTTTAGCTGCCTGGAAGCATAGGCTATCACTTTACCGTGCCACAACCAAGGCCGATCCTAGAAGCATAACAATATACCACAAACACATCGGTACTCTCAGGTAAGGTTAACACCAGGGCTGAGGTGAGTCATGTCTTCAACTCTTGGACGACCTTCTCACAGGCCTCTGACCATTAAAACTTCAGTTTTTTCTAGGTCAACTTAGTCAATGGTGCCGCAGTAGATGAAAATCCTTCAACGAATCTCTGATAATAAACATCTAAACCCAATAAACTCCTGATATCCGAAGGACTAACGGGTCTAGGCTAATTCTTCACTGCTTCTATCTTTTGAGAGTCCACTTGTACACCCTCACTTGACACCACATGACCCAAAAATGCCACTGAGTCTAACCAAAACTCACATTTTCTAAATTTAGCATACAATTGGCACTCCGTAAGAGTCTGTAGCACAATCCTCAGATGAGCGGTATGCTCCTTCTCGCTCTGGGAGTATATAAGAATATCGTCTATGAACACAATCACAAACATATCCAAATAAGGCTTGAACACCCTGTTCATCAAATCCATAAAAGTTGCAGGAGAATTCATTAGTCCAAAAGACATAATTGCAAACTCATAGTGACCTCACTAAGTCCTGAAGGCTATCTTCGGAATGTCACTCTCCCGAACCCTAAGCTGATGATACCCAGATATGAGCTTTATCTTTTAAAAAACCTTAGCATCTTGAAGTTGGTCAAACAAATCATCAATCCTAGGGAGGGGATACCTGTTCTTGATTTTCACCTTGTTTATTTGAAAATAGTCAATGCACATCTGAAAGGAACCATCCTTCTTCTGGAAAAGAGAAATGGTGCACCTTATGGGGATTTGCTTCATCTGATGAAACCCTTGTCTAATTGATCCCTCAACTGCTCCTTCAACTCCTTTAGCTTAGTTGGAGCCATTAGGCTACCAAAATCAATCTCCCGCTTGGGAGGAATTCCTGGTAAATCATCCGGAAACACTTCTTGATATTCACACACTATAGGGACTGATTGGATAGTCGGGGTTTTGGACGTGTCATCCTTAACAATAACTAGATGGTATACGCGACCCTTAGAGATCATCTTTCTAGCCTTAAGGTAGGAAATGAAGTGGCCTACAGGCACACCTAAACTACCCTTCCACTCTAGGACTGGCTCACCTAAAAGATGGAACTCTATCGCACGGGTTCTACAATATACTGAAGTGTAACATGCATGTTGTTCGGCTGTCTGGATGACTACACGCAAGTGCATGTGGTCGAACAAGTAGTAAGTGGCTCAAGTAAGCCAAGTATCGATCCCACAGGGACTGGACTGAGGAATTTGGACTACGGGGAAAAATCACCTCAAGTGTCAATTTACTGTAACTAAAATGAAGACAGTGTGAAGAAAAGTTTTTTATCTTTTGAGAACTAATTTTATACTAAGCTAAAATAATTATACAAGTAATTACGAACTATGGTCTTGAGCATCTTTGAGGCTAAAAAGCGACCATGTAAAGAAATTAATTATCGATATAAACTGGTTTATCTTTTCTCCGGTTGCTAGTCGAAACTTTATGCCTATGGATTAAGTATTTAACCCAACTTAAGAATCATGAACCTTCCACCTACATTTAGAAAGCGATGAAAATTCATGTTCTAATACATACAAAACCGATTCCAAACATGATAATACGACTTTCAGGTATATTTCTATCCTGAAGGTAAATCAATTCTCAATTTTTCCAAACTAAGGAGAGATCATATCCTATTAATTCACAACTTTCAGGTTTAGGTGCTCTCTCGAGTGGCTTAGGACTTTGGATTACATTATCATTGGCTAGATATCAATGCAGTAAGAACAAGAATTAATAGAACAACCATGAAAGAAAAGATGGAAAAACCAGATAATCAACAATTACATTTCAATGGTTCCTAACCTCCAACAAGTAGAATTAGCCACTCATTTGTGGATTAGACATCGTTAAATGAGAGTGTAAATCATACAAACAATTGAAAGAAAGAATAAGGGGATAAAGAAAACCCTAAAATTTTCGTCCTCTCAACTGCCTGTAACCCACGTTCTTGCTCCACCAAGTCAAATTATTAAAAATGAACCTAAGTGTTCTATTTATCTTGGTGAATTTTCCTAGAATAACAAGCAACGTGTCACAGGTGTCGCGGAGCACTGCCTCCGTGACACGGGTTATAAGCTCTGTGGAGAACTCTCTGGAATTTAGCCGTCCAGGTAGTTGTCCCCAACGTGGCACGGCATGGAAACAGCGGAGCATGCCTAGCGTGCCATGGTGCAAACGCGCACCTTCACTGGAATGTCAAGATCCATGAAATTAAATCCAACGTGCCACGGCACGATTGCGAACCCCTCTTTGGAAATTCTTGAAATTATATCTCCCGGACAGAATGCATCACGATGGCAGCGTGTCACGGCTCCATCGCGGAGCCTCTTTATTTCTTGCTTCTCCAGCCGCTTCCTTGCTTGCTCCCGAGTCCATCTCCGATTCCTCCCATCATGCATCTTAGCTCCATAATAAGTATGTTTTTCCTGCAAAACAACGCTAATCATGTTAGTTAGTATAAATTCACACTTTCCTACAATTTACATGAGAATGTAAAAACATTGTTGGATAAACAAGGCTCAAACGATGCATTTGAGTATCACTTGGGCATATAAATATGCCCCAGATCACCTACCCCACACTTAAAATCTTGTTCGTCCTCGAACAATACTCTTCATCTCGTACAATTGTCGTCCCATCATGGCTACTTTGGCTCGACAATCCGAGCTACGGTTATACCCGATTATTTACATACAAATCATCAAGAAAACATGCATGGTATCATCATTGCAATGACATTAAACATATCAAGACCTCTAGACATCACAAATCGACTCTCGATATCGGCAAACTCATGCACATTAGATGACCAAGATATCCGACACGAATTTATTCTTTCGTCAAACATGTGCCCTCACACATAGAGTTTCCCTGTTTTAATCACATGAGACTCTAAAACAATTCATGCCGAGGTCTAAACACACACAATTTCGCTCACTCTCTCAAAAGAATTCACATGCATTGTGTCATGAACCATAAGCTTGCCTCCTAGTGTGTATTACTCCACTAATATAAGGGCGCGTGATGTAGATCACGTAGGACTTAACGGGTTGTAATGTAGGCTACGAAACTTTTATATACTGGGCTAACCAATAAAGTAACTAGCATGTAAGCGCTTTTCCAATACATCCACATCATATTACGGGCATAAGTTCTTTCTTCCTCCTCCCAACCTTGATGTCTTTCTTAATTAATTTTTTCAACTTCTTTACGCAGCCACACACCAGACCAAACAGCAAAGATTAGTTATGCACTTTATTTTCTTTACATCTGGCCCAGTGCCTTGACTCTTTTTCTTTCTTTCGTCCACTTTGCTTTTCCTCTCTTTATTTTCTTTTCACCATTTCACTCCTTTACAACGTAGGAAATTTATTTTTCTTGAGCGCTTAAGAGCTTCGGATTAGGTTTTCGGACAATGAAAAGGAAGGGTTAAGCTTGGTTTACACCTTTTTGACAAAGAAAAAAATAGGCTAAGGAAGCTCCACCCGAGCTAACCAAGACTGACATTCAAGGTGGGTATATAATAATAAAAAAACGTTAGGCTAAACAAAGAAATGCTACATCCTTTCCCACACTACACTTCCTTCATTTCGTTTCGTATACACACCGGGCAAGTTCTAGACACTTCACAGTAGCATAGAATAAACGAGACCTCCCTATACACTCATTGCACATGCTCAACTCAAGACATATTCACAGACTTTAATCAGCTAATTACAAGAATTCAAAATTAGACGCAATCACACAGAATCAGATTATGTGGCCTAAGTATCTCACATATGTACAAAAAATTGCATGCTTTCATACGAATCACCCTCTTGCATTCTAAAACCTCCATGTACAACACACCCAACAAGAATTTCGTAGCCATAGAGGTAGCAACATGCATGGGGATACAACCAAACAAACCAAATTAAGAATAAAAGCTACTCTATCGACTGCATTTTCCCTTAAGACGGTCGTCATCCATCCATCATAGGAAACGGTCACTATTTACGACTTCGGTTCAATGGGACTCTTCTCGGCAAAAGAACCGACAACAAACTCTGAAAACCCAATGATAAAAATATCCAATGAAAATTTTAAAGATATTTACAATACGAAACATACACACAAAAACAGGGTCCGCAAATATTTTCAAACACGACAACGAACATGCATATACATACAAAACAAGACAAAAACCGTGGCACCACCTATTCTCCCCACCCCACACTTAAACTCGAAGACACTGTCCCCAGTGTTCATACAATCCCTAAAACACAAAAGTGGGTGGTGAAACTCCTGATCAATCAAAGTATTCCACTTCTTCATCGAGTCTTTGTGCCTCGTCTCCAATATGCAGATCTCCCCACGTTCGTCCTCCTCCGACTCAACGTCGGAATCCTCGCATGACGTGTCTCCTCATCCAGTGGGGACATCATCATCCACGGGCTCTACAAAGATGGGCCCACACGACATAGAGCCACTGGCATTTTACATTGAAAGGAGTAATCTAGATTGTTTGCTGCTCATCCTCCCGTTCAGTCTCCCGCCTATCTTATTTGGAGCATCTACATCCCATACATGCAGGCCATATACTGATCATCCCGAGCATGTCGCTCAGCTGGTGTGTTGGCCCGTGGTGGTGTCGGGTGCCTTGAGTCTTTGTGGCGTCTATGGCACGCCTCTCCATCGCACTTGATATAGTCTGGGGCCTCTTCCTCCCACTTCAGGCCCCTCAGGAATGTGGTCAGCAAACCGCCAAACCCGTACCTGTGCCCTTGATGCAAATGGCTCTCTTCATAAGCGGATATGATCACCGCCCCGACATTTATCTCCAGCCCTTTGTCCGGGGCATACACCGGAGCATACGCGATCCCGGGTGACATCTGTCTGTGCACCCGGAATCAAACAGGAACAAACTATCTTCAGCCAGATCCTGGCTTCCTGTTCATCTGTGAGTAGAGCAATGTCTGATGGTAGCCCTCTCCTTATGCCTGCTCCGAGCGTGCCGTCGGCCAGGAGCTGCATACAACGTGCGTACGATATTCGCGTATGGTGGAGTGATATTCAGTTGCCGGAGTACATGGGCGTCAGTGTTCTGCGCCCCCAGTATAGCATTTGGTATTGAGGCTCAAAGGGTGACAATCTGGCCCCTTATTTTGATGGTGTGACTGCGGGCATTCGGGTTCCAATTTGCATAGAACTCCCCGAATCAAGTGCAGTTGCACTCCTTGGGCTCGTCAAAAATGAAGCGCAGCCCGAGCAGTGTCAATCCGGTGTACAATGCGGAGGGAACTCCTGTGCCAATGGGTCCTAGCAATATGCTCCTCCGCAGGGAAGTACTTGTTCTCCTTGTGCTTTGTGTACCATTTCATCCCTTCCTCTACGTCTCACCCATCGGGTTCCGTATTGGCGGCGGCCGCGTGGAACCCAGTGGCGCTGGGACTGCCGTTCCCAGTCTTAGTCTCTTACTTCCGGCGCCCGATGTACATGCGCCCTTTCGCTGTCTTGCCTGCTTGCCATTGTTCCTGTCAAGAAAGCAGACAGTCCCAATGTCCAGTCAAATTAGCTTCGACTAAGGTTGGTTGACTTAGTCTTCAGCCACCATTTCAGCATTACGGCAAGAGCATATTTATTTCTAATTTACAAAAACGGGAAAAACTAAAACAACTAAAAACACAAACAATATTGCCTTGTGCATTCCACGAATTCGACGGTATAACTCAACTGTACGACTCAGACTTTGCACAGCAATTCCATATCACCATCGATCCATGATTTCATACGAGGCATAGCAATTGAAGAAGAAGAAGACAAATAAAATGAAAAACTGTTTATCTACACGAATCTATGCAATCTACCCATTTCTTGCATACTATAATTGCACTCCCAAAAATCCGTCGGTCTTTTAGCATATTACATAGAACACGACCAACTCATCTCACCAACATATAACCAACAAGAATTTTACAATTCAACTAGATTTCTCCCTTTTCATGTTCAAATTCAAGCCCTAGCTATAATTTTCAAAAATTGATCAAGCTCGTTTTTTCGGTTCCTTTACAATCACAATGATATCACGAACATCAATCAACAATAACTTAAATGAATTTAAGTTCAATTTATACATAGGGTAAGGTTTACTCCATCTCGTACTTTATAAATCGAAAAATTCGGCCAAAATTGAGATAGAGGTGATGAGCGTACCTCAAATTCGATGAACGGAAGAAAACTTGATGAAATTATGTACCTAGGTCCATGGCACGTTGAGGGAGAGGGAATTTTCGGGAGGGTTGTTGCGGAGGGGATGAAAAATGAGAGAAAATGAGAAATTGGTGTTAAAAAGTGGGATTTTTGTGGCAGGTTACCCGATTACCCGGTGTGACCCGGCCAGCGAGAATAACTCTTCAACGTGTCACAGAGAGGCCAGCACTTGGGCATCTCTGTGACATGGAGGCATCACGTAGGAATTCTGGAATTTGTAAAATTCAGGTTGCCCCTTCAACGTGTGTCACGGAGGGTAGCGCGGGCATCACCTCCATGACACCCGAATTTTCACTCAGCATGACTCAGCATTTTGCCACTTTAAAATTTTTTTTCTTACCTCGTTTTTTTTTTTCTCCTTTGCGATCCTTCCATTTTCTCTCAATCAACAAATATATCTTACAACAAATCGGTTAGAATCCCAAGGTTTGAAGAACACAATATTTATTTTTGTATTTACACACATATATATTTTTCCTTTTTTCTTTCATTTTTTTCTTTCTTACTGTATAATCATAAAAACAAAAATTCACCGGGTTGCCTCCCGTGCAGCGCCTGATTCAACGTCGCTGCTCGACATCAATAAGCTCATTCCGCCTAGGGTGACGGATGTTTTCTCGACTTCCATCCTCACCCCAATAGTGCCCCCACACCGCTGCCCATTTACCGAGGCGTGGTCCTTCGGTCTTCCTGCCACAACTCTACTGCCCCATGCGAGTCATCCTCACTACCTTAAAAAGCCCTGACCATTTGGACCGCAACGTCCACAGGAAATAGCTTCAACCTTGAATTGAAAGAGTAGCACTTTATGTCCCGGCTCGAAGATACGATGCACCACATGCTTATCGTGCCACCTTTTCATTTCTCTTTGTAATATTTGGCACTTTCCTGCATGCCAACGAAACTCGTCGAGTTCACTGAGTTGCATCAGCCTCTTCTTACCGCTAACACAGGTCCATGTTCAATTTCCTCACAACCCAGAAAGCTCGGTGCTCTAGTACCGCCGGCGGATGACAGGCTTCCCCATAGACCAATCGGTATGGAGAGGTTCCAATTGGTGTCTTGTAAGTAGTTCTGTATACAACGCATCGTCAGTTTGCTTGACCAGGCTGCGTTGTGCATTCGTGTTTTCTGGAGAATCTGCTTTACTTCTCTCTTCGACACCTCCTTTGGCCCACTCGTTTGGGGATGATAAGTTGTTGCCACTTTGTGGCGCGTGCTTTTATACTTAGCCAGCATCTTCTTGAAACTTGCATTGACAAAGTGGCTCCTCCATCACTGATAATGGCTCGGGGTGTCCCGAACCTTGTGAAAATGTGTTTTTCACAAACTTTGTTACTACCTTGTTGTCATTTCTGGGGCAAGCTATTGCTTCCACCGCTGACCACCTGTCGACAGCTACCAAAGATGTAACGATTACCAAATGGCGGTGGGAATGGGCCCATGAAGTCTATGCCCCATACATCAAAAGTCTCCACTTCGAGTACATTTTGCAGCGGCATCTCTTGCCTCCTACCAATTGTGCCTGTCCTTTGACATCTATCGCATTTTGACTTATGCCATAGAGTCTCTAAACGGTGTAGGCCAAAAGAACCACGACTCCTAGTACCTTGTGTCTTTGTCCTCTCGCCTCCGTGGTGCCCTCCATATAGTGAGGAGGGCAACTCCTCAAAACCTCTGCAATCTGGCTCTCCGGAATGCACCTTCTCATAACCTGATCTGGTCCTGTTTAAACAAATATGGCTCATCCCAAATGAAGTGCCGGCAATCATCTGTATTTTTTTCTTTCTTTGAGCCATAGCCTACGGTGGATAGACTCCACTCACCAATAGAAGTTCACTATGCATACCAAAAAAAAGGAACCTCAGCTTCTCCTATTGCCAAGAGCTGCTCATCCGGGAACTCCTCTTTGATACTGTCACATTCCTTCACGTGCGACCGACTTTCCAATCGCGATAGGTGATCTGCCCACTTGATTTTTCGCTCCCCTTTCTGTCTTTTATTTCTAAGTCAAACTCTTGCAGCAACAAGATCCATCGATCAACCTTGGCTTTGCATCCTTTTTGTTAAGCGAATCTTGGGATCGCCGCATGATCGGTATACACCACTACTCGCGAACCACCAAATAGGACCTGAACTTATCAAAAGCAAACACAGTGCTAGCATCTCCTTTTCTGTTACTGTAATTACTTTAGGCAGTGTTCAATGTTTGTTTGTATAGTGAATAGAGTGAAAGATTCTATTCTTCCGCTGCTAATACGGCTCCTACAGCCACATCGCTCGCATCACATCAGTTCAAATGGTTGTTCCCAATCCGGAGAAATAAGGATGGGAGTGCTTTTGCAATCTCCTGCTTCAACTCCTCAGATGCTTTGACACCTCATCATCAAACCAAACTTCACCTCCTTTTCTAGTAATGCATAACGAGTCTAGGAATTTTGGAGAAGTTGTTGATGAACCGTCTGTGGGAGCCATGCATGCCGAGAAAAGCGCAAACACCCTTTACCGAAACGGTGTGGTGGTAGCTTCTCAATAACCTCGATCTTAGCACGATCGACTTCCAATCCCTTGCACTACACTCTATGGACAAGGACAATACCCTCCTTAACCAAATGACACTTCTCCCAATTAGTACAAGATTGGATTCTTCACACGATGAGCCAACACCTGTCCAAGATTACCAAACAGTAGCAAGCAGTGCAGAAAATAGAGAAATCTCCATAAATACCTCGACAAAATCCTCCACCATGTCTTGAAAGATCGCTATCATGCATTTTTGGAATGTGGCGGGTGCATTACATAGACGAAATGGCATCCGCCTAAAAGCATATGTCCCAGCGGACACGTGAAAGTAGTCTTCTCTTAATCTTCGGGTGCTTTGGCTATTTGGTTATAGCGGATGCCCATCAAGAAACAATAGTATTCTGTAGCCAACCTGTCCAATATTTGATCAATGAACGGGATAGGATGATGATCTATCCTTGTGAAGCTCATTTAGCTTTCTATAATCCATGCAAATCCGCCTACCACGTGACGGTTCGTGTGGGAATCGGCTCGTTTCTCATGGTGACCACGGTCATTCCTCCCTTCTTTGGAACACACTGAACAGGGCTGACCCATTCACTTTCTGAAATTGGATAGACCACACCAGCATCCGACATTTATTATTTCTTTCCTGACCACATCCTTCATTGCTGGATTTGGCCTTCGAGGCTGAACCCCGTTGGCTTTGCTCCTTTGTCTCTGTGAAAATTCTGTGTGTGCAAAAAATGGATTAATACCTGAATGTCGTACATTTGCCAGCCCATTGCTTTCGTCCTTCTCCTGAGAACCGCTACTGCCTCTTTTTCCTGTGCCTCTGTCAATTCTGATGAAATGATGACCGGCAAAGTATCACCTCCCCCAAAAGACATATTTTAAATGAGGGAGTAATGCTTTTTAATTCCAACTTTGTGCTTCTTCAATAGATGGTTTCGGCCAAGGTTCCAGAGACCTCATTAACGGCTGAAATTCTTGCTTCCTAGGATAGCTTTGTGGCTCATTCAACACTTGTACCACCTCATAAGCATCTCTATCTCCAAAATGATCGGAGTTCATCAACGCTCTCTTTCCACTGGGTCTTGAGATTCAACAATCGTGTGAATTTACGCCCGATCAAGTACACCTTTGATTCTTTGAAAGTTCCTCATGTATTGCCGGAAGCTTCATGGCTTTATCCACATCAAATACCTCATCCTTGTCATTTGCCCGCATAGTTAGCTGCCCTGCAGCTGCATCGTGCTGCAACTTTCCCCGGTAGCCGAAAGGATCCCAAATAAATAAGGACTCGCGTACGGCTCAAAGTCGGCACTATGAAATCTACCGGGAAGATCAGGGAGCCGACTTGCACCAATACATCCTCCACAATACCGTCTGGTCTTGCCAAGGAGCGATCTGCGAGCTGCAAGATCACTGTTGTTGGTCTAGGACTCCCTAGCCCTAACTTCTTGAATACGGAGGTCGGCATCAAGTTAATGCTCGCTCCCAAATCACATAATCCGCGGTCTCGGATACTCTGCCCGATCGTTAATTGAATTGTAAAGCTCCCAGGGTCTTTGAGCTTTGTGGGCAATCGGTTCTGTATCGGGAAGGTGCACTCCTCCGTAAGAGCCATCGTGGCATACTCCAGTCAACCTACTTTTATTCCTTCTGATGTCCTTTATGTACTTTGCGTACTTAGGCACTCCCTACAAAACATCGACAGGGTAAGTTAATGTGTACCTGTTTAAGCACCTCCATGACCTTTTTGAAACACGCCTCCTCCTTGTGTTTCTTTAGCCGTTGAGGGAACGGGGGTGGAGGTCTTTCTGGTTCAGCATCCTTGTTCTTCCCCTCTCATCATTTTCTCCCTCTCGTTTCTACTTTTTGTTCCCGGTACATTTGAGGTGGTCTTTTCACGGTTCCACCTCCTTAAGTTGCAAACCATTCCTTGTGGTCACTTGCATTCACCTGCTTGGGGTTGAAGTGCATTGTCGGCTGGGAAGTCCTCCTCTAGCCTGGTGTTTTGGGCTCCAGCAAACTGCCCAAACTGATACTCCAGCGCATGGTAGCTAACTGATTATTCTTGACCTCGGCTGCCAACATAGTCGGCTGTAATTGAGCTGGTTAGCTATCATCGTCTTGAACATCTCCTCAATCATGGGTGATGGTGGTGGAGGAGGGGCATTGTTGTTTCTATATTGTGATGATAATTCTGTGGCCTCCTTGATTCCTTTACCCCGGCTCGAACTCTCTCCCTGATGGTTGTTGCTACGCCAAGAGAAGTCGGGTGATTCCTCCGGTTAGAATTGTAGTTACCATCACTGTGGTGATTGTTTCTTTGTGCATTATCGACAAAGTTCCTGCAGGATTTGTTCCACAGCACTCAACTGAGTGTTCATTGCTTCCGCACACTTCACCAAATCTGCTGCACTGCATTCAGGGCTTGAGGGCGGCTCAAGCTGCGTGTTGCCGAAGTGGTTGTTGAGTTGATTACGCAAGGCAGCTATACGTACGGCAATAGCTGTAAACCCCCCTCCACTTCAAGACTCCAACTGCTTTCCTTGCTCCTCCTTGAAGAGTTCGCATTCCTCCGGTTTCCCTGCGAAATATGATTTAGCAAAGTATACAGCTCCTCATAGTCTTTTCTAATGCTTGTCCCCGGATCTGCGAGTCGACAAGATTTTTGTGTGGGGCTCAAACCACTCAATAAAAGTGTGCACCAGCACATCATTGGATTGGTGGTGATGAGGACAATCCCGCAACAGCGATTTGAATCTCTCCCAAGCGATGCAGATCCTCTCCTCTCTTTGTTTTGAAACTTAGAATTTGACTTCTAAGTCTTGTTGTTTTATCGGAAGAAAGAAGCAGGATCAAGAACTTCTTTGCAAGATCATCCGATGTGGTTATAGAGTTCGGTGGCTCAGCTTTCAACCACCTTTTGGCTTCTCCCAAAGTGAAAATGGGAACAGTGTAGCCTCACATAATCTGTTGACACTCTAGCGGGAATGTAAGTGTCACTTATCTCCAAAAAGGTTTGAAGATGTTGTTGTGGATCCTCGTGAGGGAGACCTGTGAACTGCCCTCTTGTGTGCAGCAATTGCACCATGTTCTGTTTAAGCTCGAACCTCCTCCTGGCTCAGATTTGCAAATGCTAGATGTGCATTGCTAGCATGTGGGATTTCCACATCGCGAACCGGCCTAACTTCCATTTCCTCGGGCACTAACACGCCGCTGGTGGGGATTCTGTGGTTGCTCCAGGATTGTTTGTCTGAGCAAGTGCGGTTTTCTCCTAGAGCTTCTCTCCGTTTGCGATGGGTGGCACCGGCTCTAAGGATGGATCCACCAGCTCTTTGTCTCTTGCCAGTATTCAACGGAGATACGGTATACGCAAAATACAGGCTAAGACCAAGTTTTCAACACTTAAATAAAGAAATAGCAAACTAACATTTTAAGAAAAATTATAATTTCGCCAATTGCCAGTCCCGGCAATGGCTCAAGCTGTTCGGCTGTCTGGATGACTACACGCAAGTGCGTGGTCGAACAAGTAGTAAGTGGCTCAAGTAAGCCAAGTATCGATCCCACAGGGGGGCCGGACTATGAAAAATCACCTCAGAAGTGTCAATTTAACTTTAACTTTAAAAATGAAGACAACAGTGTGAAGAAAAGATTTTTATTTTTGAGAACTAATTTTATACTAAGCTAAAATACATTATACAAGTGAGTCTGAACATTATAATGTGAGCATCTTTGAGGCTAAAGCGACCATGTAAAGAAATTAATTATCGATATAAACTGGTTTTATCTTTTCTCCGGTTGCTAGTCGGAACTTATGCCTATGGATTAAAACTCACGTATTGCTTAACAGAATCATGAACCTTCCACCTACATTTCTGTGATAAGAAGAAATTCATGTTCTAGCCATACAAAACCAATTCCACACTTGACTAATACGACTTTCCAGGTATATTTCTATCCACGAAGGTAAATCAATTCTCAATTTTTCCAAACTAAGGAGAGATCATATCCTATTAATTCACAACTTTCAATTTCGTGCTCTCTCAGTGAAAACCGGACTTTTTTGGATTTACATTAACATTGGCCAGATATCAATGCATTAAGAACAGAATAATAGAACAACCATGAAAGATGGAAAACCGGATAATCAACAATTACATTTCAATACAATTGTTCCTAACCTCAGCAAGAGTGGAATTAGCCACTCATTTGTGGATTAAACATCGTTAAATGAGTGTAAATCATACAAACAATTGAAGAAAGAAGAAAGGGATAGAGAAAACCCTAAAATTTTCATCCTCTCAGCGCACGTAACCCACGTTAATAGCTACCAAGTCAGAATAATTAAAAATGAACCTAAGTGTTCTATTTATGCCCCATGAGAATTTTCCCGGAATAACAAGCAACGTGTCACAGGCTGTATCGCTGAACACTGCCTCCGTGACACAGTTAACCACTGTGAGCTCTCTGGAATTTAGCCAGTGGGTACTTGTCCCCAATGTGACACGGCATGCAGCGAACATGCCCAGCGTGCCCACATGGTGCAAACGCGGACCTTCACTTGAATGTCAAGATCCATGAAATTAATTCCAACGATGCCACAGCACGATCGCGAACCCTCTGGAAAATCTTGAAATTATATCTCCGGACAGAATGCATCCCGCGATGGCAGCGTGTCACGGCTCCATCGCGGAGCCTCTTTATTTCTTGCTTCTCCAGCCGCTTCCTTGCTGGCTCCCGAGTCCATCTCCGATTCCTCCCATCATGCATCTTAGCTCCATAATAAGTATGTTTTTCCTGCAAAACAACGCTAATCATGTTGGTTAGTATAAATTCACACTTTCCTACAATTTACATGAGAATGTACAAACATTGTTGGATAAACAAGGCTGAAACGATGCATTTGAGTATCACTTGGGCATATAAATATGCCCCAGATCACATGTATCCAATCCATGAAAAAGATAACATCAAAATCTGTTATGGAAAGCTCCACCAAATCTGCTGAGGTTACTTTCAGAAGGACTGTGATAGGGCAATTTCTATATACCCATCGAGCTATAATTGAACCACCGACTGGCATAGAGACTACAAAGGGTTCTGATAGGATTTCTGGAGTGACTATGAAACATAGGGCATCACAAAAGATAAAGTATCCCTTGGATCTAAAAATGCATGTATATCAATGTGGAATACTTGTAACATACCGGTGACCACATCTGGTGAAGTCTCCTGCTCCTGTCGAGATGCCATGAAATAAAACCTATTCTGGCGTTGGCCACCACCTTCATTGGTGGATGCACCCTGGTGAGCGGGGTGTTCTGGTACTGCTGTTGAGATGGTAGCCTGAGCACGACCTTTACCATCACCCTGTCTAGCCAATGGACACTCTCGGTGCCTGTGCCCGGGTCTACCACACCAAAAACGGATATCTGACCCAATCAAGCACTACCTTATATGATTCTTTCCACACTTCACGCAGGACGTGAAGGTATTCTCTTTCTGCATGCTACTCTGGCCCCTCTAACCTGAGGCTCTACTTCTCTAATCACCTCGCGGTCTATATGGTGCACTGGCCGATGATGGCGTTGGAGATAATAACCTCTGATGAGACTGTTGGCGATGTATGCCCCCTGATCACTACTAAGAGAACCCATAACTTCTGTGCTGTCCCTTTTGGACTCTCTCTCTCTCTCAGGTGTACCACCTCCATCTACTAGGCGTACAAAACCAATCAAGGAAAGTCAATGCTCTGATGAAACATTGTTGTCCTACAATCCTTAACCAGGTAGTCTGCTACTCCATGTATATACCTTCTTACCTGAGCTCTCTGATCAGCCACTAGCTTTAGTACATACTAGGACAAATGATTGACTTCAAAGCATACTCCTGGACTGTCATGTTACCCTGCCTCAAGTTCACAAACTCAACTGCTTTAATCTCCGTCATCTCACGAGGGAAGAACCGATCTAGAAATGCAATATGGAACTCATCCCAACCAATGGGCCCTGCTCCAACTATCCTGCTATAATTCTATTGCCTAAACCATATGTGTGCAACCCATTTTAACTAATACGAGGCTAGATCTGTGCACTCCTCCCCAGTCACCCCTATGATCTGGGTGATCTTCAGAACTTCATTAATAAGCTCATGCGGATCCTTGCCCACCTTCGACCCAGAAAACTCCGAAGGGTTAATCCTCAGAAAATCTCTAACTCTTGCCGCCGCTGAATATCCATTTTTAGGAACATGCGTTACCGCCTGTTGGTTGTCTTGGACGGTCAAAGCCTGAGCTAGCATCTAAATGGCTGCCCTAAACTAAGCATGGGCAACATGCTCGGGCACATGATCCTCGGGGGCTGGTGGGGCTTGCTGGTGCCCATCCCCAGTACCATTCTAGTGACCATTTCCATTTTCGTTTCTTCTTCCATTAACTTGGAAAGGAGGCATGATTCTGCAAATGTGTATAATACGAGTTAGAAGGATGTAGAGAGAGACATTTCATCGCACGACATAGATCATGAAAGAAGAGACATTTCCTAAAACGTTTTGTAGACTTTTCGTCATAAGTGTGGCACACTTCACACCCTTGAAAAAGACTCTACTTAACACTAATTTCAGACACCATAGGATACTTCAAAATCAAATGCTCTGATATCAAGTTTGTCATGACCCGAACATAGACCTAGATCGAGACACGGGACAAAAAACCCCGAGAGGCTCCAATTCGACCCATGGCATGAATATGACATCTAAACCTCGACATAATAGAAACGGGAAGTCTAACATGAAATAGCAGAAGTCTGAGAATATAATAACATCTCAACATCTTAATACATAACATAATTCTGAAGTTGAATACATACTATGTTTAAAAAGCCTCTACATACTGATGAGTTGATGGGGAAAGATGCCAACTAACTCACTAAAGACTGAAACTGAAAACACTAAACATTAGCTGGAAAAAGGGTCCTCGGAGGATGAGGGCTCACCAAATCTGGCTAAGGGATGCAAGCTTCGAGGACCAGGCTAAAGACGGGGCTATATCGAAAGTCCGAGCCTGTATCATGAAACAAAGTAATATAAACATAACCATGCATATGTCATGAGGAACAATGGAAGGACTCGTCTAAACCGACACCATCATGATAGAGCCATACATGATGCCCCACTATTTTGCCCAAGTGGTCAGGGTCGTCGCCGGCTTACCAGGCAGGAGGACGTGCGTGTGTGGTGATATAACAAGGAACGTAGTTTTGAGACCACGGGATTCACCTGAAGCCGAATCTACTCGGTGCTAGACACTACTCTCAAAAACATGCACATGAGGGCTCATATAGTAATCCTAAATATTTCATAAAGTTCATTGCCAAATAAATAATAACATGATGGATCCCACTTGAAATACATGATTAGCCATGAATAAGGACCCGTGAATCGGCCAAGAGTCATAAATCCATAAATCATGAAATCCATGCATACTTGTAAAACATTTATATACTTGATATTCATAAATCCATGATGAGTACTTGAGAGAAATCATATCATAAATCATAAATCATAATTTGGGCTTAAGAAGATCAAGATCATAAAGGAATCATAACTTGACTTTCATGAAGCATTCATAATTGGGCATAATTTAATTAAAATTTGAAACTATAAATTTATAATCAAATTAGCCATAAAATATACCCATAGATCAGAAAACATTTTTGATACATGAAGAGAATTGACCCATAGATAGATCATAGAGAATTTCACAAAAATTAGGATAAACCCGATACGATCATGAAACTAGATTCTAGAATTTAAATCCATAGAATTGAGAAGAATTTTGATAATGAGAGTGAAAGGAACCCTAATTTTTAGCCTCACATACCTAGGTAAATCTGATTCACACTCCTACTTGAAAGCCCAAAGGGATCTGGAGAGAATTTGGAGAAATTCTTCAAACTTGATATTCAAGGAAAGTTTTTAAGTTGCATGCATGGAGTGGAGATACTTAGAATAGGTTTTACACCCCTAAAACCCTACTAACTTAGCTTAAAATGACGTAGTTTAGGACCTTAGGGCTTAGGAATTATGAAAATACTCTTAATGAAAAGTCTGGAATTTTTTCGCTGTTAGTGACAATGACTGATACCACAGGTCATACCTTTATTCAATGTCTCGTGGTATTCGTCCATTACTTTCGTCCCTCATTCTTCAATTCTCAGGTCCTGATACCACGACTCAACAAGACGAGTCGTTACATCAAACAACAATCTGTTGTATACTCTCGTTACTGCCTTTGATGAAACTGCATCTGGACTTCCCATGAGTCACGCCACAACTCGTACCTTCATCCTACAAGTCGTGAGTTCCATCCATTACTTCGAATGGGGGTTTTTTCCCTACTCTTCCCACGGGCACTTACAATGACTCATTTATCCTCATAACAAGTGGGAACACGACTTGGACTATCCATCCTTGACTACTCAAAAACCAACCCACGACTCCTACCTACGACTCATACCTTCAACCAATGGGTCGTTACAAGGTCTGTTATTCCAACTCATTCCCACATAACAGCTAACCATGGGTGGTTCCTACGGGTTATGGGTCCTTCCTATGAATCGTACGGACGAGGCAAAATTTCATATTTTATGTTGCTTGTCATTTCAAATTTTCGAGTCTAGTCTTAGGCACTTTCAGGGTATTACAATATCTCCCCCTTTGGAAAATTCGTCCTTGAATGTGATTGAACATACTTAAAGCTAGGGAAGAAGAATGACATCTCAAATAATGAACATCTAAAGCTAAAACTGATGGAGTGACTGACTCAGGACTAGATTACATAACTGAACTGAATTCATGAATCACACATACATGCATTGACTGAAAGAAATTGGGACACATAAACTGAATAGAATACTAAGGAGGAAACTGATACCTCAAACTGGAACTCAGTCGGAAGGGAATAGATGCGGGTATTTATCCATCATATCTACTTTAGCTTTTCACGTAGCTCCCTCAACATATTGATTCCTCCACAACACTGTTTACCAGAACAACCAAAGTCAGATCACCCAAGCAGTTCTTTAAAAGCGATACATGAAAGACTGGATGAAATGAAGCCAATTCTAAAGACAACTCCAACTCATAGGCCACCTTTCCAAGACGTCTCACAATTCAGTACAAACCAACATAATGAGGACTGAGTTTCCTTTTCTTTGTGAACCTCATCACTCCCTTCATGGGAGATACCTCAGAAACACCTAATCATCAACTTCAAACTCAAGGTCCCTCCTCCTTACATTTGTATAGGACTTTTGGCCACTGTGAGTTGTTTTCAACCTGTCCATTATAAGCTGAACTTTCTCCATCTCCTAGTGGACTGAATCTGGTCCTATCAACTCAGCTTCACCGACTTTGAACCAACCAATAGGTTATCCACATATTCTCCCAAAGAGAGCCTCAAATGGAGCCATCTAAATGCTAGAATGATAACTGTTGTTATATGCAAACTTAATGAGAGGCAAATGATCATCCCAACTACCCTTAAAATCAATCACACACGCTCTCAACTTATCCTCCAAAGTTTGAGTGGTCAGCTCCACCTGACCATCTGTTTGTAGGTGAAATGTTGTGCTAAGCTTGATCTAAGTACCGAGTCCGTTCTGAAATGATCTCCAAAAATGGAAGGTAAACTGAGTACCTCTATCTTATATGATAGACAAGGGAACTCAATGCAACCGAACTAACTCCCAAATATACAACTTAGCATAATCCTCTACTGAATTGGTAGTTTCTACCAGCAGGAAATGAGCTACTTTAGTCAACCTGTCTACAACAACCCAAATAGAGTCATACTGTTGGCGAGTACGAGGCAACCCCGTAATGAAGTCCATATTGATTTCCTCCCATTTACAAGTAGGAACGGTTAATGTCTTGAAGCACACCTACGGGTCTTTGATGCTCAACCTTCACCTATTGACAATTCGGAATATTAGTCACAAACTCCGCTATGTCCTTCTTCATGCCATTCCACCAATAAACTTCCCATAGGTCACGATACATTTTGGTGGCACCTAGATGTATAGAATATATGGAACCGTGAGCTTCATGCAACATCCTCTCCCTCAAGTCACCAGCATCTAGTACACATAATCAACCCTGATATCGGAGCACACCATCTCCCCTTAGGAGAAGACCTCCACTTTCTGATTTTTGACAGCTTCCTTCAACTTTACCAAAATAGGATCCTCCTCTTTACTAGCCTTAACATCGGTCACTAAAGATGATTCTGATCCATTTTGAACAATGACACCACCATCCGCCGAGCCAACAAGAGAAACTCCTAGTCATGCAACTCGATGCACATCCTTCACTAACTTTTTCCTCTCCTCATCTATATGAGATACACTCTCTATAGAAAGCCTGCTAAGAGCGTCTACCACCACATTTGCCTTTCTCGGATTATAATGAACACTTATATCATAATCTTTAAAAAGATCCAACCACCTTCTCTGACTTAGATTTAGATCCTTTTGGATGGACACGTACTGTAGGCTTTTGTGGTCGTGAGTCGGATAGTTCTTCTCATGGAATTCAACTGCCTGGAAGAATAGTCTATCACTTTACTGTGCTGCATTAGTACACAACACAGGCTAATCCTCGAAGTGTCACAATATACCACAAACCCATCAGTACCCTCTAGTAGGGTTAACATTGGTGCTGAGGTTAGTCGAGTCTTCAACTCTTGGAAGCTCTTCTCACAGGCCTCTGACCATTGAAACTTCACTTTCATCTAGGTTAACTTAGTCAATGGTGCTGCAACGGATGAAAACCCTTCAACTAATCTCCGATAATAACCAACTAAACCTAAGAAACTCTTGATATCTGAAGGACTGATGGATCTTGGCCAATTTTTCACAGCTTCTATATTTTGAGAGTCCATCTATACACCCTCACTTGACACCGCATGACCCAAAAATGCCACTGAGTCTAACCAAAACTCACATTTGCTGAACTTAGCATATAAATTGGCGATCCTTATGAGTTTGTAGCACCACCTTCAGATAAGTGGAATGCTCCTCCTTGCTCCGAGAGTATATGAGAATATCGTCTATGAACACAATTACAAACATATCCAAATAAGGCTTGAACACCTTGGTCATCAAATCCATAAAAGCTGTAGGAGCATTCTTTAGTCCAAAAGACATAACTGTAAACTCATCGTGACCATATCGAGTCCTGAAGGTTGTCTTCAGAATGTCACTCTCCCGAAGTTTGAGTTGATACCCGGATCTGAGGTCTATCTTTGAAAAAAACTTAGCACCTTGAAGCTAGTAAAACAAATCATCAATCATGGGGAGGGGATACCTGTTCTTGATTGTCACCTCGTTCTATTGCCGATAGTTAATGAACATACAAAGGGAACCATCCTTTTTCCTGAAAAAAAGAATTGGTGCACCCCACAAGGATTTGCTTGGTCTGATGAAACGCTTTTCTAACAGATCCCTCAACTTCTCATTCAACTCCTTTAGCTCAATTGGAGCCATTCTGTAAGGAGTAATAGATATAGGTTGCGTATCGGGAAGAAGGTTAATAACAAAATAAATCTACCGCTCGGGAGGAATTCAGGATAAATCATGTAGAAACACTTCTGGATATTCACATACTACAAGGAAAGAATGGATTTTGGATGTAGCATCCTTAACCCTAACTAGATCGTACACACAACCCTTAGAGATCATCTTTCTGGCCTTAAGGTAGGAAATGAAATGGCCTACCAGCACTGCTTAACTACCCTTCCACTCTAAGACTGGCTCACCCGAAAATCGAAACTCTATCGCACGGTTTCTACAATTTAATGAAGCGTAACATGCATGTAGCCAATCCATGCCAAAGATAAAATCAAATTTTTCATGGCTACTTCCACCAAATCTGCTGAGGTGACTTTCTGAAGGACTGTGTGTAATACCTCGAAAATGCCTAAGATTAGACCCGGAATTTAAAAATGGAAGTTGGCCGAAATTGGGAAAAATCCCATAGAACGAACGAGCCAACGGATCATTACTCCAACCAAAGACCCATGGGAAGAAGTCATGGTAAGGTTGGCCTGGTGACAGTGGGAAGCAATGAGCGAAGTAACGACTCATTGTTCATTACAATGAGTCGTCTTATGGAGCTGTGGTGGGAACTGCTCCTCAGCTTAAGAGAAAGTATTGAGTCATCCCACGACCCATCGTGAGGATTAATGGGTCGTGGTCACTAGTCGTGGGATGGGACATCAATATTTTTTACAGTCTACATAACGAAAGCTAACCACGACTCATTAGAGGAAGTAACGAGTTGTGGTGAGGGTCGTGGGAAGAATTAGTACAGGACCTGAAGGAGGAAACAAATGACAAAACAATGACCCGTCCTTTGGAGCAACGACTCACCCTGTCGAGTTGTAGGAAGGAATCTAAAAGGATGAATTGAGGCAGTAGATCCAATGGCTCGATACCACGAGTCATGGTATCATGTAACGACTTGTGGGACCGTCTGTTGGTTCACCCAGTGTAGTTTTTTCAAGGTTTTCATTAAAGATATTTTCATCATTCCTAAGTCCTAGGTTCCTAAACTACGTCGTTTAAGGCTCAAAAATCAGTGTTTATTTAGGGTTAAAACCACCCTAGGCTTATTCTTTTCCATGCATGCAAAGTTAAGGGATTGAGGAGCTGATCAAGCTTGTCTTCAAGGTTTTCTTCATTAATATACATTGGGCTTTTAAGGAGTGGTGAGATTTTATTTTCCCCAGGTATATAGAGTTATGAAGGGTGAATCCTTTCACACCCATTCTCAATCTCTTTCAATTCATGAAATTTCCTATCTAAATCCTATGGGTTTTTTATCCAATGCATGAAAACTCAATTCCTCTACATGGGCTTAATCTAATTGAGTTACTAGTATTGAAGTACAAATTATGGGAAAGTTTATTGTTGTTTTTCATTAAAAATCATGTTTCAAGTTTTACAAATCAAAATGCCCATTTATGAAAGGTTCATGAAAGTCAAGGTTTAGCATTAATGTTCAAGTATTATGAATTATTGATGATGAAAAGTATGTTTTTAAGTTATCCATGTTTATAATCACGCTTTTTAATGAATTGAGTATCGTCAAGCATGTTAAAGTATTGGAAAATTCCCACATGTTCAAGAATGATTTACGATTCATGAAATGGATCTTATGATTTATCAATTTATGATGTTGGTCGACTAAAGGGCCTTTGATTTTTGGCTAATCATGTTTTAATGGGGATCAACAATGATAAATGTTTATTTGGCCATGAATCTTAATAAATGATGTTATTGATTTACATATGAGCCTAATGTGTATGTTTTTGGGAGTTGCCTCTAGCACCGAGTAGCGTGGCCTTCAAAGGACTATGCCGGTGTCTCATAACCACGTGCCACCGTGGGTTTATAATGATACACAACAATGAGTGATAATGATCCCCTCTTTCTTGATATCACATAATGCACGTCCCTCGCCCGGCAAGCTAGGGGGGACTCTGCCCATTGAGTGAGATAGTTGGGGTATCATGTAAGGCTCTACCATGATGGTGTCGGTTATGATGAGTCCTCCCATTGTTTCACATGTTTTATGCATTGTTATGTTTATGTTAATATTTGTCAAGTGATGATTTAATAAAGTTTCTCTTTTGACTATGATAATGAATGGTTTATGAACAATTTGAAAACCTTGAGTCTTATGTTATCTTATGATGTTTAGGATACGAGCATGTGGTCCTTCTCTTATGATCATTTATGAGCTTTTATGTATTTTAAATGTCCGTTGTACTTACCTTTCATACTCGGTACATTCCACGTACTAACTTCATACTCTATGTTGTATCATTTATGATACAGGCCTTGATCTTCAGATCTAGCACCGTCAGTAGACCATCTCAGAGTTTAGCATCCAGCTTCTTGGTGAGTCCTCATTCTTCGAGGACCATATGTTTCAGATATTGATGTTCCTATAGTTTTTAGTTTTGCTGGGTTAGTTGGGGATGTTGTCGCATCAACCCATATTATACGATAGAGGTTTTCAGACTATTTATAGTACTCAACTGTTATGTATTTAATACGTACAACTTATCATGCTATGTTATGTTTATGCTTCTACTATATCGTTATGTTAAGTATTCCTCTTTAATATATATGGAGTTAGATGAATGTTCATGCCATGGGTTGACTTGGAGTCTCTCGGGGCTCCTTGTCCCATGTTACGATCTGAGTCTACATTCAGGTAGTGACAAACTTGATATCAGAACAATAGGTTTGAAGTGTCCTAGGGTGTCTAAAACCCGCGTTAAGCAGAGTCTTTCTCATAGGTGTGAAGCACGCCACAATTATGAAGAAGCGGATATGAAACATTTTAGGAAATGTACCCTTCTTTCATGATATGTGTAGTGTGATGAAATGTATCTCTATCCTTCTAATTCATGCTATTCACAATGGCAGAATCATGGCTCCCCCAAGAGTAAATGGTAGAAGGAATAGGAATGGAGAAGGCAACGATGATGGTAATGGAAACGGGAACCAACAGGCCCCACCTATTTAGGAGCACCAGGCACCGAAACCGGTTGCCCATCTTGAGTTTTGGGCAGCTATTCAGATGCTCACGCAGGCCTTGACTACTCAGGTCAATCAACAAAAAGTTGCACTTGTTTCGTAAAATGGCAATGCAGCGGCTGCTCGAGTTCGAGAATTCTTGAGAATGAACCCGCCAGAGTTCTTCGCGTCAAAAGTAGATGAGGACCCGCATGAGTTCATAGATGAGATTGTGAAGATCACCCAAGTCATGAGGGTGAATAGAGTTAATTGCGCGGAGTTGGACTCGTACTAGTAGAAAAGGGTCGTACACATCTGTTTTCACCAATGTAAAGATAGCAGGGTTGCCAAGGCATGACTAGTCAGTTGGGATGAGTTCCATGTTGCATTCTTTGATCAGTTCTTCCCTCGTGAGATGATGGAGCTGAAGGCAGCTGAGTTCATAAATCTGAAGTAGGGGAGGATTACAGTACAGGAGTATGCTCTGGAGTTCACTTGTTTGTAAAATTATGCCCCGGAGTTAGTGGTTGATCAGAGGGCGCAGGTGAGCCAATTTTTTTATGGCGTGGCAGGCTATTTGGAAAAAGATTGCAGGACCGCTATGCTCCACCAGGACATGGATTTCCCTCGGATAGTTTTGTATGCCCAACAGATGCAGGCGGCTCATAAGAGGGAGAGAGAGGCCAAAAGGGCCTGGACAGATAGCCATGGGTTTACTCATCAAAGATCCTGTGGTGGTCACCACCCTCAGTTTTAGCAGAGGTCACTAGCTCCAGCATCATCATCAGCTAGCGTTCCATCCAGACCCAAGGGTTATCAGAGGAGTATGGCTTCCGGATCTAGGGACCAGAGGGCACGCAGGTAGAGCGCACTCTTCTAGCCTGTGAAATGTGCGGCAAGAGTCGTGTCGCGGAGTGCTTGCACGGATTAGATATTTGTTGCGGGTGTGGTAGGTCCAGCCACATGAGCCGAGCATGTCCTTTTTCTAGATAGAATGATGATATAGGCCATGCACAAACTACTAGGCCAGCAGCAGATCCAGCATGTTCATCTCTGTAGGGCCCATCTAATAGTGTGGGTGGCAGACAACGCCAAAATAGAATCTATGCCCTCACCTCGTGTCAGGAGCAGGAGACCTCACCGGATGTGGTCATTGGTATGTTATAAGTATTTCACCTTGATTCTTATGCTTTGTTAGATCAATGGACTACCTTATCTTTTGTGACACCTTATATTTCTAGTAGCTTTGGAGTTAGTCCCAAAACTCTATCAGAACTATTTTTAGTTTCTACTACTGTTGGAAATTCGATTGTAGCTAGGTAGGTGTATAGAAGATGTACGATCACTATATTGCATAAAGTCACCTCCACAGACCTTGTAGAGTTAGCCATGACTGACTTTGATATTATTCTTGGCATGGATTTGTTGTATGCGTATTATGCCTCTGTTAATTGTAGAACTTGTGTGGTGTAGTTCCACTTTCCGGGTGAGTCAGTCTTGGAGTGGAAGGGTAGTTCGGTTGTGCCTTTAGGTCATTTTATTTCCTATCTTAAGGCTAGGAAGATGATTTCCAAGGGTTGTACGTATCATCTAGTTAGGGTTAAGGATGTTGAGTCCGAGATCCTGACTGTACAGTCAGTTTCGGTAGTGCGTGAGTACCTAGAAGTATTCCTTGATGTTCCTCCTGAGAGGGAAATTGATTTTGGTATTGACCTTCTTCTCGCCATGCAGCCTATATCTATCCCTCCTTACAGAATGGCTCCAGCTGAGCTAAAAGAGTTGAAGGAGCTGTTGAAGGACCTTTTAGATAAGGGTTTCACCAGGACAAGAAAGTCTTCATGGGGAGCACCAGTCTTATTTGTCCGAAAGAAGGACGGTTCCCTTCGGATGTGCATTGACTATCAGTAATTAAACAAACTTACCATCAAGAACCGGTATCCACTACCCAGGATTGATGATTTATTTGACCAGCTTCAAGGTGCCAAGTGTTTTTCAAAGATAGATCTCAGATCCGGGTACCATCAGCTCAGAGTTCGAGAGAGCAATATCCCGAAGACAGCCTTCAGGATGTCGTATGGTCATTATGAGTTTGTAGTTAAGTCATTTGGACTTATAAATGTTGTTGTAGCTTTAATGGAATTGATGAACAAGGTGTTCAAGCTATATTTTGACATGTTCGTGATTGTGTTTATTGATGACATCCTGATATACTCTTGGAGTGAGGAGGAACATGCCGCTCATTTGAGAGTGGTGCTATAGACTCTCAAGGATCGCCAATTATATGCTAAGTTTAGCAAGTGTAAGTTTTGGTTGAACTCAGTGGCATTTTTGGGCCATGTGGTATCAAGTGAGGGTATACAGGTGGACTCTTAGAAAATAGAAGCGGTGAAGAATTGGCCTAAGCCGGTGAATCCTTCAAATATTCGAAGCTTCTTGGGTTTAGCTGGCTATTATCGAAGGTTTGTCAAAGGTTTCTCATCGATTGCAACACCTTTGACCAAATTGACCCAGAAGAAGGTGAAATTTCAATGGTCAAAGGCTTGTGAGAAGAGCTTCCAAGAGTTGAAGACTCGACTTACCCAGCGCCAGTGTTGAACCTACCTGAGGGTATTGATGGGTTTGTAGTGTATTGTGATGCTTCAAGGATAGGACTTGGGTGTGTATTCATGTAGCACGGGAAGGTTATAGCATACGCCTCCAGACAGCTAAAAGTTCACGAGAATAATTACTCGATCTATGATCTTGAATTGGCTGCGGTAGTATTCCCCTTGAAGATATGGAGACATTATTTGTACGGGTCCAGGTAGATGTGTCTACGGACCATAAAAGCTTACAATATATGTTTACTTAGTAGGATCTAAATCTTTGGCGAAGGAGATGGTTGGAACTACTTAAGGACTACAATATAAGTGTCCTTTACCATCCAGGTAAGGCCAACGTAGTAGCGTACGCACTTAGTAGGCTCTCTATTGAGAGTGTATCCCATATGTATGAGGGGAAGAAGGAGAAAATGAAGGATGTGCATCGACTCGCAAGTTAGGAGTTAGGTTAATTGACTCGACCGATGGAGGTGTTGTGGTTTATAACAGATCAAAATCATCCTTGGTGACTGATGTAAAAGTTAGGAAAGATGAGGACCCGATTTTGGTAAAGTTAAAGGAAGTTGTTCAGAATTAGAAGGTGGAGGTCTTCTCCAAAGGGGGGGATGTTGTGCTTCAATACCAGGGTCGTCTTTGTGTTTCGGATGTTGGTGATTTTAGGAGATGAATGTTGTACGAAGCCTATGGATTCATGTATTATATCCATCTAGGTGCAACCAAGATGTACCATTACTTACGGGAAGTCTATTGGTGGAATGGCATGAAGAAGGATATCGCAGAATTCGTAGCAATGTGTCCAAACTGTCAACACATAAAGGTTGAGCATTAGAGGCTAGGAGGCGTGCTTCAGTATATCAGTATTCCTACTTCGAAATGGGAAGAGATAAACATGGACTTCATCACAGGTTTGCCTCGCACTCATCGACAATATGACTCCATTTGGGTTGTGGTAGACAGGTTGACCAAGGCCGCTCATTTTCTATGAATCAAAACCACGGATTCGGCGGAGGATTATTCCAAACTATATATTTGAGAGCTATTTTATTGCTTGGAGTGCCCTTATCCATCATTTCAGATAGGGGTACTCAATTTACCTCTAAGTTTTGGAAGTCATTTCAAAAAGGACTTGGTACTTAGGTTAAGCTCAGCATAGCATTTCACCCGCAAATGAATGGTCAATCGAAGCGGATAATTCATACCCTCGAAGACATGATGAGAGAATGCGTGATTGACTTCAAAGGTAGCTGGGATGAGCATTTGCCTCTTATCGAGTTTGCATACAATAACAACTATCATTCCAGTATCCAGATGGCATCGTTCGAGGCTCTCTATGGGCAGAGGTGTAGGTCGCCCATTGGATGGTTTGAGGTTAGCGAAGCAGTGGTGATAGGACCAGATTCAGTTCATGAGTCTATGGAGAAGGTTCAGTTAATAAGGGACAGGTTGAAAACTGCCCATAGTCGCCAAAAGTCCTATGTCGATGTGAGGAGGAGAGAATTAGAATTTGAAATCCATGATTGGGTATTTCTGAAGGTGTCCCCCATGAAGGGGGTGATAAGGTTCTAAATGAAGGGGAGTCTTAGTCCCTTCTATGTCAGCCCGTACAGGATAGTGAGACGTGTTGGCAAGGTAGCCTATGAGTTAGAGTAGCCCTCAGAATTAGCTTCTGTGCATCCTGTTTTTCATGTATTGCTCTTGAAGAAATATTTGGGTGATCCATCTCTAGTCGCCCCGATGGACAGTGTTACCGTGAGAGACAGCCTCAGTTATGAGGAGGATCTGATAGAAATACAGGATCGTTAGGTTTGAAGGCTAACGAACAAAGAAGTAGCTTTAGTTAAAGTGTTATGGAGGAATCGGCATGTTGAGGGAGCTACATGGGAAGCCGAAGCGGAT